>CATIWJ010014192.1:0-26451 GCA_949640765.1 Croton laevigatus | reverse complement strand
AAGAGGGCGCTTGCATTTTGTTTCTCTCTCTCGCTCAACTGCGTTTTCTTCTTTTCTTTCTCAAAAACCAACAACATAAAGCAACTTGGTTTCCTGTTGCTCACACACCCGTTTCTAATTTCATAAAAAGATGTCATCTTTCTTCTTTTCTATATTAATCAATCCATAATTGTTTATTTTCTTCCTATTTTCTTTCATGATGGCTTGCTTAGCCGATGATGGTGGCTGGGTTTCTTCTGAAATGCTCTCTAGACGCTTATCTTTGAAAGATGAAAAAGAAAATGGAGACCGACTTAACAATTCTATTCCTTTTCCTTTTGAAAAGGTTTTTCCTGTTTATGCAATGGGGTTTTCCAACCCGAAAACAGAGTTGGTTGTTCCAGAAGCTAATTCGGGTGACCCGATTTGGGATGCTGTGAGAGAAGAGGCTAAGTTGGAGGTACCCACTGAGTTTTTTCATTGCTTTGGTTGTTCAGTAGTTAGTTTTTTTTGCAGTAGTTAGTTTTTTTTCTTCTTTTATAAAGAAAATATATATTTTTTCCATTTTTGTGTTGTGAAGTTGAAGGTTTTCAGGATTAGTTATGTGAAATTCTTGCATGGCACCTTGCATATACTGTTTCTTTTGTGTTTTAATGTTCAATCGTATATAGACTGATTTAGTTTTTCCTGGAAATTGGATTCGCTTCATTAGTATGAAAAATTAGTGAACTTTTCAATCATCACTATAACACCATCCTGTGAGTTTAAAATCATTCTGGTTGGTGATGGTAGTAGTTCAAGATTTGTTGTAGTTTAATAACTCGTGTTTGATTGGGAATGGAAGAGCTTCTAGAAAACCCATTTTGTCAAATTTTGTTTTGTAAATCGTTCCTATTTCTTTCTAAATTCATATTGAATTTGAAGCCAATGCATCCTTGAATCATGATTTCTCATGTACAGGCTCTTGTTACTATTTTGGAGATAGGGAAGTTCTTCTTGGTATTCTTTGCTGCTTTGCTTATTTTGTATTGATGATTCGAAATATTTTGTTGGATAGATTCTCATACATCCAATTTTCATGTAATCCTGCAGGCAGAAAAAGAACCCATACTAAGTAGCTTCTTAAATGCCAGTGTCTTGTTCCATGATTGCTTGGAGCAAGCATTGGCCTTCGTTCTTGCAAATCGGCTGCAAAATCCTAGTCTGTTGGCAACTCAATTGTTCGATACAATTTCTTATGTAATGATGCATGATAGAGGTATCCAACAATCAATTCGCATAGATGTGCAGGTACTTTGTTTTGAAATCAACAGAAATTTGTTCCTGTTCTGTTAATGTATCTTTTATTGATAAAATTGGCAAATCTGGCTGCAACTTTAATGATCTTCCCTTCTTTTCTAGGCATTCAAAGATCGGGATCCTGCTTGTTTATCATATTTTTCAGCTTTACTGTATCTTAAGGTATTTCCTTTTCCCCTTCCAGAGGCAGGAAGTGTCTATATTTTCTTATACACTGCTATACTTGTTTTTGTTATTTTTGAATTGATTTTTGTGTTTTTCGGTGTTAGGGGGTGTTTTTTTTTTTTTTTTGGGGGGGGGGGAGGGTGTTGGCCATTGTGCTTTGAAAATTCTAACTTACTGCTCCCATGGTAATGAAGGATTGGAAATAGAACAGACAATGTGACCATCACTTGACTAGTTATTTTGCATTTCAGGGTTACCATTCATTGCAATCCTATCGAGTTGCTCATGTGCTGTGGAACCAGGGGCGAAAAGTATTGGCCTTGGCATTACAAAGTCGCATCAGCGAGGTAGTTTCATAATTGACTGATACTTCATGAGCATTTCACTAATTAATTATAATATCAAAGGTTTCTTGATTCCAAGTTTGGTTACCTTTTTAACACTGTTCTTTTTTTTCCCCTCTTCAGGTTTTTGGAGTTGATATACATCCAGGTATACTCATTTCTCTATGACATGTCCCTTTTATTTGATCAACATACATGTTGTTGAGACTGGCCAAAAATTGGTAGCATCCTTAATATGTAGTTGAATCCATATTCTGGTATCGGTTGTAGAAAGCAGTAGTATATAACCACATGGTAATATTGATTTTGCCAGGGATTGAAAGAAGGATTAGTTGCGATTGATCAATTTTGTGCATGGATAATGCTTTTTGTGTTTGTGTATTTCTGTCAAATGGAAGATTATTTTCGGTTATTCTCTAAGGTATCTTCTATCTTTTCCACTCATTTTGCAGCTGCGAAAATTGGAGAAGGGATATTATTGGATCATGGAACCGGTGTTGTTATTGGGGAAACAGCTGTAGTAGGGAACAACGTTTCATTGTTGCATGTGAGTCGGCACTATTTTATGTGGTAGTTCATTTCACATTATTCTTTGTAGTTACTTCGATTAATTGGGTTCTGATGCTTTTGTTAAGTGGCTTTTCCATGCTTTTCAGTGTAATTCTTTTTAATTTTTTTTTTGTTTCTTATTTGTTTCTTTAATATCTGTTTGGAGAGCTTAACCGTTAGAGGATCCATACAGCTGACCCCAACTTGTTTGGGACTAAGGCTTGTTGTTGTTGTTGTTGTTGTTCTCATTTGTTTCTTTCTCCCTTCATTTGCATTTTCTAATCCTTTTTTTGGCTTTAGTTTATTGTGTTTGTTTGGTATAAAATTGTTCGTCAGAAATCCTTTTGATCACAGCTTTTTACAATTACCTTTTGGCTCACTGAGAAAATTTTGTCTCAAAAAAAATATCGAACTTGTAAACAATGAAATACATTGAATAATCTATCAATTTAAGTCTATCAAAATATTGTATCCATGTAAATCTTTTTATTTGAGATTGTCTTCGTGCTCATAATTAAGATTTTTGGCAGGGCGTTACTTTAGGAGGGACCGGGAAAGAAGTCGGTGATCGCCATCCCAAAGTAGGCAATGGTGCACTAATCGGAGCATGCGCAACAATACTCGGGAATATAAAAATAGGTGAAGGGGCAATGATAGCTGCTGGTTCTCTTGTCCTAAAGAATGTTGATCCACACAGGTAGAACAAGAATATCTTTTATCAAATTTTTCTGGGAAAATAATCAAAAGAATTGCTTTAACCATAATGATAATCTGGGTCTTGTTCCTTTTTTTTGCGCTGTTGTGAAGCATGTTGGCAGGAACACCGGCGAAGGTGATAGGATATGTAATTGAGAAAGATCCGTCTCTTACGATGAAGCATGGTATGTAATATGTGTAATCATAGACATCATATCTTCTCTTCATAAATCTGCAATTTTCATTTGGACTGAAGGCATTTAGCTTTA
This sequence comes from Croton laevigatus, assembly GCA_949640765.1. Lineage (NCBI taxonomy): Eukaryota > Viridiplantae > Streptophyta > Magnoliopsida > Malpighiales > Euphorbiaceae > Croton > Croton laevigatus. Next base: position 23,150 of record CATIWJ010014192.1, on the reverse strand, counting down.
GCTAGAACTTTACGAGATAAGGATGTGCCTGCCTTTCGAGTTTAGCAGAGAATATAAAAATTCTTATTAAATGATTACATTTGTGAAAGAGTGGTTTGGCCAGAATTATAGACCTTATTGTGAGTTGAGACTGGCCTTCAGAATGATGGAAGATAATCTTATTGTGAAAAATGATTGTATGCGCAGATGCCTCGAAAGAATTCTTCAAGCTTGTATCCATTAAATTTAAAGATGGAAGATCCAACGGTAAGTGCAATTCTTTTTTTTCTTTTAAATGTTAATCTTTTAGCTCTTTTCCATCTGGGACTTTAAAATTTGTCAAGAAAATAATGAAAGTTGGGATGTCATTGCTTTTCTTAGATCTTTAATCTGGATTGAAATCATTTATTTCCTTGTTCTAGTTGTTCCAGTTGTTTATCTCCGTCTTCGTTTCCATATAATTTCACTGAATCAAAAATCCTTTTTTACCCATAAGGTCTAGATCAAGCAAAGGAGGACGAAGAGACTTGATATATACATATAGCTTCTCCATGGACGCAAGTTCTGTTCTTGAGCGAACTACTGAAGAAAAGCAGAAACTCGTACTAGATAGATAGAGAGAAATTTCATGTAGTGTTATCATTTGTTGTCAGTAGCAGTCACATCCTTCTTGTAATACATAGGCAGATATATTGAGGTAGCTCTGCTGCCATTGTTGAAAGGTTCAACAGGTTTTTTTAACTGGAGAACCTGGTTTCTGTATTGTTTTCTAGCATCAATGAGGTATGAACCTTGATGTTGGCATTAAATGTTCATGCATTTGCTTAGATGAGCAACAGAAGAAACTGATCCAGTATAATTACATTCTAAAGACACTTATGATTTTTTCATGTTTTAACTCAATTGCTTATGATTATAATTTATAGCAGGGGGCGAGGCCAAGAACCAAAAAAAAAAAATCCTAATGGGTCATTATAAAACATAAAAATAATTAAGTATTTTAAAAAATATATTATTTTAAATAATCAATTAAAATTTAATAATATAAAATATTAATATGTAATTATATTTTTTCAAACAGCATTTCTATAGTTCTCCAATGAGAACTTCGCCATTTTGATTTTTGTTTTTTTGACTTGCACGTTAGATTGTATACCGAGTTTAAAATTAATTTTATATAACTGTAAATTTAACGGTTTTAATTATTTTATATTTAATTTATAATATAGATTCAAATTCTTTGAACTGAGTGCTACTGAAATTAATCTAGGATTCAATATAGACAATCTATCGTTCGAGTAAGAAAAAAATAAAAGAAATGATCTCGGATTTAATATAGATAATCTGTGATACGAGTTGGAAAAAAAAAAAAATTCAAAATCAGGTTTTGAATATTTGTCTTGCAGTTTTGCTTCAAGATAGATAACTTTACCCATTTTTTCTCTGCAAGTAAGAATTTCATTTCTTTCAAATGCTACATATAAATTCAAGTTTGGACCACACAAAAGTTACTAACTTGAAAAAAAAAAAATAACCATAAAAAAAATTTGATGACAGTTGTGATGCCTAAAGTTAGGAATGGGACGTTTATATTATGTATAAATAGATTTAGGACGGGTTCAATATATAATTTTACTATTTGTCATGAATTTGTAATGTAATTTTACTATCATCACGGATTTAGTATAGATTTAATTTTTCAGTTGGTATCCGCTAGACTAAACATTTTTAATTTTTGCGGATTGGGACAGGTACCCATAAACACAACTCATTATACATAAAATATAAAATATTTGATAAAAAAATAAAAAATTTCAAGTTTTGTTGAATTTTAACTGTTGTTATAATTTTTTTAGAATAATTAATTGTTGTAATTCTATATTGCTAAAAAAATTAAAATTTTAATTGTATTTTTTATTATTTATAATTTTAATATTTATAAACATTTAAAATTTTATTAAATGGGCACTCGTGTATACTCGCGCATAATAATAAACGGATTTGTGATAGATTTTATAAGGTGTATAAAAAAATTTTGCATATTTTTCACAAATTTGGTATGAGTAGTAGTGATTCTAAACGGATTTGGGGCGGGTAGTAGTGATTTTGGCGGATATTCACTCTATTGTCATCCATATATAAAATTATAAAGATTTGTTATAAATAATTATTTGATTTTTATTTTTTGGGTAAAACATAGTATTAAAGCATGAAACTATAATTTTTGATAACTTCAATTAATAAAATATTTTTTTCATCAAAGAAACTTATGTTGTATAAAGGGAACTATAATTTGGAGAAAAAATAATTAGCATAAAATATGAAAAATGTGACCACTCACTAAGTTATACTATAAAAATATAAATAAATAAAACGGCAACGTTTTATAGTTGAATATTCCAAATTACGGTACCAATACCATAATCAGAATTCAAAAATAACAGAACCGAACATGTGCAGCAGAAAGCCACAAAAAAAAAAAGGTGTTAAAACGGCAACGTTTATAATTGGCCGGTCGCGCGCAAGACTAGACTACACAGCTTCAGATCCCAATATCCCATCTTCAACAACCATTTCCATTGCTGATTGATCCCAATTGGATTCCCTAAACTGAAATAATCAAAATTAGGGGTTTAATTTGATAGATCTCCCATTCTTCGGTTAATTGAACAGGTAGAGTCACCTGAAATTGATAATTTCTTATGTATGTGCTTAAAATTCAGTATTAATTTTAAATTTTTGATTAGTTTGCATGCGATCTGCTGTATTTTTTAGCTGTTTAGGTTTTTATATAAAGCATATCGAAGTTTGCGTTGAATTTACATAATACAGCTGCAGAAGTAGTTTTTTATGTTGTTTGAATTGATGTAATTTACTGGCAAAACAAAAAAAATTGATGTAATTTCGTAATTCTTAGGGTTTTGATTACTATTGTAGTGTTTCGATACTTCTAGCATGTTCTAATATCAATGCAGTTTCTTTCTCGACTTTTCATTTTTGGTTTTGGTTTTGGTTTTGACATTACTATGCTATGGAATGGGTTGTGTAGTTAGAGTGATATAAAGTTTTTATGTGTAGTTAGAGTGATATAAAGTTTTTACTTGATTAGTCTTACTATTGTTTTTAATAGGTGAGGGTTAGGAGTTAGGAAATATACTACAGCAGTTCTTGAACATTGCAAATGTCAGTGGAGGAAGGCAATGTTGGTGAAATGGTGGAAACAAAGACCGAAGATTCTTCTTTTGATGCTGAGAAAGAGTTGTATGATGGAAAGAATGAAAATATTGTGAAGGAAAATGGGATACATGATGTGATCCCATCAGTTGAGAATACACATGAGCAACTTGTACAGATGGTTGTTGAACTCAAGTTTCAGAATGAGTTCTTGAAGTCACAGTTTGAGGGTTTCAAAAATCTTCAGTCGGCAGAAGAGGAGTTGCAACAGAGAACAGATGTAACTGATCGAAATACTGAGGAATCTGTTGGTGTGGAAGAACTCCATCAAAGGATTGAGTCTTTGAGCAGAGAACTTGTTGAAGAGAAACAAACACATGGTGCTGCTGAGATGGCTTTGAAGCATCTTCGTGAGGAATACTCTGAAGCTGATGCGAAAGTCCAGGATCTGTCTACAAAACTTGCTGAAGGTCGGATTCTATCTGTTTACCTGGGAGTTTTTTCATTTTTTTTTATTATCTTCAATCACATACTACTTTAATGAAGCACTTGAAACCATTTTTACATTGCTCACAGTTAAAATTTTTGCTGCCAAAAATATAGAATCACAATGAAATTATATTGACATCGATTTTGAAACAAATAGTTATATCTGTTGGAAAGAGGCTTGTCGTTTGTGCTGCCTTGTGGAATCTTAAATAAGTAAAGAAAATTATTGCAATTGCATGACGTTGTTGTTTATCATTTGAGGAATAATGTTTCACTAATAATGTTTCACTATCACTTTACTCTTATTTGTTGAAACTCTAAATACATAGCATGGTTTCTTTGGGTAGCTCAACAGAAGTTAGATCAAGGAATAAAAGAGCGTGAAGAGAAGTACTCTGAGCTTGATTCCAAATTTCAAAGACTTCATAAACGAGCAAAACAACGTATTCAAGAGGTTCAGAAGGTAAGTTGCACCCTGGATAATTTCCTGTACTCTTATTATGTGTTCTAAACTTCTGCTTTATGTAGAGTAGAGGGGAGAAAACAAGGATAGTGCATCCTCTTTATCTGTCTGAATAAAAAGGCTAGTTGTGTTTGATATAGTAACAAATGTTATTGCTTTTTATATACATTTATCAGACATGTGAACTTGTTAATATGTTGACTCATGCTGTAGCCACTCATAATTCACGGGAGTTTTGGAAATTACGTTGTAATATTGAACCTTCTGGGGATTCATATTTCAGGCAATAATAGAGGGAGGAAGATAATATCTTATGACAAATTCGCTATTTATTCAATGGAAAATGCTTCAATGTTTCTTGTAACATTTTTATATTTTGGTCATCAGTATTACTTTTTTTTTCTTGTCAGAAAGCATATCACCATAGTTTTTTGAATCTTTGTGTCCTGATGACTATGGATAGACATATTCTTCCTCCCCTTGCCTCTCTCCTTCTCCCTTTGGTTTCCATGGCAGGTCTCTGCCTTTAGTTGATATTGTATTGAACTAAATAAAGACAAACAGAACTGCGAGCCATTAAATTTAATAATGGATGCTGAGGGATTCATCTGGAATGATACTATTTTGGCACTCTGCCTTTATATACAAGGAATCAAGGATTAAAGCTTTCAACTCTCTCTTCTCTCTCTCTTTTTGTGAATATGAGGTTTAAAGTCTGCAATGCTACTGAGAAATATATATATATTTTTTGTAAAGGATCATCTGTAGTTGCTCAGGAACTGCGTTCAAATATCATTTTGAGATTATATTTTTCAGGAAAAGGAAGATCTAGAAGCCAAGTTTCTTGATGTAAATGAAGCGGCCGAACGAGCCTCATCCCAGCAGTCAGCACTGCAGCAAGAGCTGGACCGCACTAGGCAACAGGCAAATGATGCATTGAGAGCAATGGATGCAGAGAGGCAACAATTAAGAAGTGCCAACAACAAGTAAATTATCTATTTGACTGCTTTTTTTTATTCATTCCTTCTGGCCAATCTTCCTCTGTCCCTCTGAAACACATTAGATCAATTTGTGCACAAATATAGGAATCTTGTGTCTCTGTTCATCGCTTGCAAAATTGTGAGTCTGCTTCTGGTTATCAAACTCTCTGTCAACCTGCATCTTTGTGTACATAGATAGCCACATGTTTTTCTCCCTTCATGTGGTAGAGAATTGAGAGGCGATTCACTATTGTTGTCGTTGTTGGTCCTACCTCTTATAATTTCTGCTGAATCTTATAAATTTCGAGCATATTAATGAACAATTACGGTCAAATAATTATTGCTGCCAACTTGTTATCTCTTGACAAAAATTAGTGAGGTATTGCAAGATTTAGAGTAAATCCCCTTGATAGGTGAAATGCCTTTGACTTTCTTATGCATTAAATGCCTCTTAATTTCATTCTGTGGGCTGGTAATGGAACATATTTCCTATAGTTGAACTTTAATTTTTTGTAACTATGTCTTGTTTCCATTTTATTCTCCAAATACTAATAATTAGTAATGTCCAGACTCCGTGACAATATTGAGGAGTTGCGCCGTTCATTTCAACCTAAAGAAAGCGCTCTTGAGGCATTACAACAGACGCTATTGGAGAAAGAGCAGGTGCTGACTGATTACGCTATTCATATAAATTTGTTTCTCCATTGCTGTCCCTCTCTTTTGTATCTTTGTATCTATTTATGTCTGCATATAGGAAATTAGGTAGGTAGATATGTTCTCTCTTATGCTCATGGTAAACCCACGTGTCTCTTTTCTGCCAGTGGATATGCTTAATGCCCATCCATAATTTTATTCTTTTTTTCTGAACCTCTTTTATTTCATCACAACCAAGTTCAATGTTTGCACCTTTGAGGTTTTTTCCATTTTTACTAATTTCATTGCAAAATCATTATGAAAGTTGTGATCTTTGTGACTGTTCTGTCATCTCTAGTCATGAGTTAAGATTCAGTTAATTGTTTTTCACCAGGCTTTATTCCTTCCACATTCCTGCCCAATGCTCTTTTTAATGTATAGCTTTTTTGCAGCACCTATCTCATCCGAGTTAGTTACAAATTTTAGTTCTTAATTTTCCAGTTTCTGTTGAATTCTTCCCAGCATCTTGTGTCCACACTGTTCTTTTTAGTTTCTGTGATGTGTTTTGGGAATTAGTATATATTTTTTTTCTTTTGTCCCCATATCTTTTTTTTGGTATTCTTTTTTCCCCATATTATGTTTTAACTTGCTTCAATTTAGATGTTAGAGGACACGAGAAGTTTGCTACAATCTGCAGAAGAGAAAAGGCAAGCTTCTTTAGCTGAACTATCTGCTAAACATCAGAAGGTAATTTGTACGTAATTCATATTGTTTTTCAACTATTCAGATACATTTGCTTTCATTGCATTCTAATTTTACAAGAAGGCGTGCCTGAATTTTGTATTCTGTTTCCTAGAATATAGAGAATTTGGAAAGTCAACTCAATGATGCTTTAGCTGATAGGACCAAGGCTACGGAAACCATATCTTCTCTGCAGGTGAGACTTCCTATTGACATGGTGCTGGTTTGAAGCAACACTCTCATTTTTCTCCTTATTTATTTCATTTTGCTTTGAAACTTTATTTTTAACATTTAGTTTATAAATCCCATTAATACGTGACAAATGGCTTTAAAAAGTGTGTAATGGGCTCAAGTTTTCTATCACTGTCCTTGCTTCATGAAATCAAGAAATAAGTTCAACTGCCCAGGATATCCTTCTGTAGGTGCTGATTGCAGAGAAAGAGACTGAAATTGCAGAGATGGATGCAGCTTCAAGTGGTGAAGCAGCTCGGCTTAGAGCTGCTTTGGAAAGTGTAAAGGGAGAGCTTGCTCATAAAAAACACGAGCATGTGAGTTAAAATATTTGAATATTTTGACTATATGGAAAAAATATGTTTTTGATGAAATGGTTATTGTCCAGAACATGTTTGAAGATCTCTTTTTGTGAAATGTGAAGAATTATTCTTACTCTGTTTAGTGGAAAATAAACTTTCTCCAGGAGATGTTCTCTCATAAAATGTTTTACGTGGAAAATGTTCTCCAAATAACTCATTTTATGTTATTTGCTTGGGAAATTGAAAAATTAATTTGCTGTTAAATATGAGGAAACAATTTTACTTATAAAACTCCATAATTATCATGATTTATAACTAAATATGAGCAGAAAATCCACTTTCGTTGAAATGGGGTGGTTCAGTTTTCCTTTGATCAGGAAAATGTTTACCATTGACAAATTATCATAAGCGCTCCAAAAGCCCGAAATTGCAGACCATTTTCTTTCAGGACATTATTTTCCACTAGATAAATGTGTATAGTGATATGAGACCTTTTTTTTTTTCTTGCCTTGAGTTCTTTTCACATCTTTCCAGTCTTGTTCTTCCTTGACTTTGATGAATTTTGAAATGATTCTTCTGATCAGTACATTGCCTTGCTTTGACACATTTTGAGATGATCTTATAATCAAACTATCAAAGTGTAGACCATCCTAAAACTATTACTGGAGTTTAGCATCATGGTGTAGGCATCAGCTAATCACCATTGTTTCATTGGACCACATATTGTACTAGTTGGGTGATAGATGCCAATTGGTACATAAGGAATAGATGATTTAAGCTCAAATCCTTGTAATGGCAACTTTATCTATAAGCAAGGAAAATATTCATTGGATAACTTTCTCATTCTCTATTGTGCAGGTCATTGGTCTGCTTTTATATATAAGAAAATGAAGAGTTTTATTACTTGAAAGAATATTAATGATATTATTGGGATAAAAAATGATATTATTCAAGCTCCATGAATTTTTATATTGCACATAGAAGAGATATAGATGTAAATATATGGCTCAATAGATAGATGCATTTTCAGATTTCTATTTCCTCATTGGGTGTTATGCTTTCAGGAGAAAGAAAGGGAGAGCTGGGAAGCTGCTTCCCAGGGTCTCAAAATGAAGCTTGAGATTGCTGAGAGTAACTGCATTCGTGCTGAAATTGAAGCAGCTAAAATGAGAAGTATCTACAATGCTCTATTTCACTGAAATTCAGCCATTATGCTCATTAACTCATCTATTCATTCTTTCAATATCGGGCAGGTCAGCTAGAATCGGAACTATCTGTACAAAGCCAGTTGTTAAACAAAAAAGATGTTGAACTGTTGGCTGCCAAAGAAGAGGTATTGAATTGTTTTTATTTAGCTTCATTCTGAAAGAATAGAGAGGACCTGTTGAATGGTTGATATTTTAGCCGAGAGAGTGTCATCTTTGGTTCTCGTCAATCTAAAAATAATATACCTCAAAATATGCTTTCAAGTCCAACTTGTTTATTAAATGATCGTAATATTCTCCTAACAGGAAATGTCATTTATATTAATTTTTTGGAAATCCTTATGTGATACATATCTCTGTCAATTTACGTGTTGCAGATCAACAGACTTGAAAGTGAATTTTCCTCCTATAAAGTTCGAGCCCATGCCCTTCTCCAGAGAAAGGATTCTGAGCTAGCTGCAGCTAAGGACTCTGAACAACTTAGAGCTTTAGAGGAAGCACTAAAAGTACGTGCTTTGCCTTTAATTTGTATAAGAATGACTGGTTAGTTTGCTGATGAAACTTTTTTCTCCCCCACTTTAGGAGGCCGAAAAAGAACTATTGATAGTATCTGCAGAAAGCGAAAAGGCTGTTCAGGATCTTCAAGATGCATTGGCTTCTCGTAATAAAGAAGTCGCTGAGAGGTAAACCCATTACTCAAAATTTTTGTGATGGGGATATCTTTATCTATCTATGTCATTCTCTTTATGTGCAAATGCTGTAAAGGATGGGGTATGCAACTCTTGAGGTAGGTAGTGAATAGTCCACGTTAATACAAGTTTAGGCACATAGAATTTTTCAGTAAGGGGCTGTTTTGTGTGATTGTGCTCTAAACCTTCTGTTTATAAACAGTGTTTATAGTGTCTCGAATTATTCTCTTGTTATTATCCACATTCAGTCTCTTTCTATACCCTCCTTTTTATTTTGTATTAATAACTTAATATGGCTCGTCACTTTATTGCTGTTATTATTTTCACAATGTTGTCATCAACATATGCATCTTTGATTGCCTGCATGTCTCTTGCTGTCAATATGTCTTGCATATTAATTTTCCCAAATAACAATTTGTGTTTGTGAAGAGAATCTACTTTGCATTTAACAATTCCAATTATTTCAGAGATGCAGCATTGCACAATGTCAAGCAGCAGATCAAGCGCATTGAATTGAAACTTGATTCTGCGAATGCTCGCCATCAATTAGATAAAGAAGCTTGGGAAAGAGACCTCCAAAACTTGGAAGAATCGTGGAAATGTAATACATTTATGCTTAATTTCCTACTCCTCTTTAATGATTATTTTCATCCTTATGCTTCCTTTCCTTAAAAGTGACATGATTGAGATTTCAAAAAAATTTTAGAGTTTGTAAATATGTACAGCTAGATATGAGTCATTGAAGGCAGAAAAGATAGCTTCTTCAGGGCAAGATTTACAAAGAGAATTAGAAGAGTTGAAGTTACAGTGCAAAAAGCTTAAGGTTTTTTACTGCCTCCTTTCTCTTCTTCCTGAGCCTTCACTGTTGGCTTACAAAAAGCAAGTAAATTAAGATCTACTTAATAAACGATAATGGATGAATGTGTAACATGCAGGAGGAACACGATGCATTTCGTGACCTTGCTGATAGAATGATTGGGGAGAAGGACAAAGAAATCTCTAAACTTGTTGATGATAATAAGAATCTTCGCAACACTTTGGAATCAAGACCACAAGTATGCTTTTCCTTCTTTTACCCAAACAGTATTTGTCTAAGCTTACCTTGGTATATCAAACTCTCTCATTAAATGGTTTCTCATAGTTGTGATCCTTGATCTCACTGTGTGTCCCAGGTGGATCTAAATGTAGATAATAGCACCACAGGTATGATGTCCTTTACATTGATCATGCCAATCTTTTCTGTAAACTAGAATTGGAGTCTTTATGATAGTATAGGAAATGAACCATAATGAAAACTGAACTGTTCTATTTTGTCTTTTATTTGGGCTGGTATTATCAGTCTTGAAGAAACAAGATGTATCAGATATAAGCACATCAGCTGCAGAACAGCAAATTCTGGTAAAAGCACTCCCCTTGGAAATTTTCTTATGCTTTATTTTTCTCGGTATGATGCTTAATGTTTTAAACATGTTTACATGGCTTCACCACTTTGCTGGTTTACCTACATGTAGAAGATTCTGTGTATTTTTTTTTCATAGTGCATGTCTTGCATTTCTGTGGTCGCTTCTGTAACATAACATTAACTTTGATTTTTGATGGCTATATTTATTCGAAAACCATTTCTGCTCTTGATGAAGATGCACAATTCTCTAATAAACTTATTTTCTTAAATGTTTTTTGCATAGTTACTAGGAGGAGATGCATGAATGTTTTGTGAATATAAATATTTGATGTGTGGAGACTGAGTTCTGTAAGTTGGAATTGTGGAGGAAAACTCTTGAGGATAAGAGTTTTAAGTTAAGCAGGAACAAAACGGAATATATGCACTGTGAGTTCAGTTTAAGGAAGAAGCAAGAACAGGAAGTTAAATTGGATGGAGTTTTGGTCCCCAAATCCGAACAATTTAAATATCTGGGTTCTGAGTTTCAGAATGAAGGATGTTTGGATGAAGACGTGGCACACAGAATACAAGTGCATCAGGGGTGTGACAAGAAAGTACTTCTTAAGGTGAAAGGTAAATTTTGTAGGACTATTGTACGATTAGCAATGCTCTATGGGAGTGAATGTTGGGCACCAACGGGGCAACCTCTCCCTAAAATGAATATGGCGGATATGAGAATGTTAAGATGGATGTGTGGCCATACGAGGTTGGACAAAATTAAGAATGATCATATTCAAGAGAAAGCCCACGTAGCGGAAGTTAGTGATAAAGTGAGAAAAGGTAGGCTTCGATGGTATGGGCATATTTCACAAAGGCCTCCTCTTGCAGCGGTTCGTAAGTGTGAACTTGATAGTTGAGGGGGTCGAGGAGTCGAGGAAGATCTAAGACTGTTTGGAAGGAGTTCATAGCTAGATATTTACGAGTTTTAGATATCGATGCGGATTTGGTTCATAATAGACTTGATTGGAGATGTAAGTTCCATGTCGTGGAAAGTATCTAAGGCTTGTGATGACTGCTATTGTTATGTTTGGTGAGGTTAACCGTTAGAGGATCCATAGAGCTGACCCTAACTTGTTTGGGACTAAGGCTTGTTGTTATTGTTGTTGTCCGGAGAGCGAGTTCCAGGCATGGTATTTCTTAGTTATAAACTGAATGAATTTTATGTGAAAAATTTCTGCCAAAAGTTTGCGGTTGCAATACTAGTCGTTAGGGTAAACAAAACTAGGCTCACTCACTTGAAAACCCGAGCTGATATGTGACGATTGCCCAACTTTATAAAGACTAGATCTTCCCCCCTCACTCCAAGCATAAACATCCGGCATGTCCTCCAAAGGATGGGCCCAACACGTGGGGCCAGGCATAAACATCTGGTGTGACTCAACATAATAGGGGAGTGAGACAGCTTCTGATACCATGTTGATACTGGGCATAACTCACTTGAAAATCCGAGCTGACAAGTGAGGATTGCCCAAACTTAAAAGGACTAGATCCTCCTCACTCCTATCCAATGTGGGATTCCAACAAAAACAATAAATTGAACCCATACCAATTTCTTGTATGTTTTATGTTCAACCTCATTTTTTCTGTACGCAATTTTCTCTTTCTTTAATCTTTATTCAATGTGCAGAGCTATACATTTATGTATATCTCCTATGACGGATGCCTTTCCAAAGCGTCTCTATTTTCAACAATTTCATAGATGCAAACTTGTATTTCTAAATGCTTGCTTTAGACTTGACTTGAACTAGGAAGGTTCAAATAGTGCAATAAATAACTTTCTGAATTCTATTTAAACTTAAGCATTTGGCAAGGCAACAAGCGCAGAGAGAGGAACAGCTTGCACAATCACAACGGCATATTTTGGCACTTCAAGTAAGTTATGCACCCATATCTAGATGTTTACTGTACTTTCATGTGTTAGTTTCTGATAATTGTTCTGGTGCAGGAGGAAATTGAGGAACTTGAAAGGGAAAATCGTCTTCACAGCCAACAGGTATAAAATGCCTGGATTGTTCAATTTTTCTATTATCTGTACATCCATGTGAAGTCAGAAGTCAGAACACTTGTTGAGAAGTCTCTTCATGAGATCACTCATGTTAATTTTGAGTACATCATCTACCTGTATTTTGCCTTTATCCTTTTTCTTTTCCGTTTTATTTTTTGTTGGTAGTTCTGTAATTCCTTTTACTTGATAGAAAATTTTTTATGTGACAATTACAGGAAGCAATGCTGAAGGCTGAGCTACGCAACATGGATAGAACACAAAAAAGGGAGGGAGTAGATATGACATATCTGAAAAATGTCATCTTGAAGCTTCTTGAAACAGGTATCCATATTTACAAATCAATTATTAGATATTTGTAATTTGCCTGTCTTAATTGATGCAAATATTGAGTTCTAATTTGAAACTCTAATGATTTTGTATTTCCCTGTAAAAATTCCCTGAAGGCGAAGTGGAGGTTCTATTGCCTGTCATCGCAATGCTTCTGCAATTCAGTCCCGAAGAGGTGAAATTTTCTTTTCTTTTCTTTTTTTTCCTCCTTATTTCTGTAGTTAAGTCTTTAGTAGAAATGATGATATGTGATTCGGGGATTGAAATTTGAAACATTGTGTTTCTCGTGTCTTGCATTAACCATTAGGTGAGGCTATATGATAACGTCGATCACTTTGCCATATTTCAGTTCTACCAACTGATATCCCAGGTCTTCTTGCTATCGCAAAACACCTAACGTTAGATTTCTTGTTTACTGCTGTGTTGATGAGAGCAGGTGGTCAAATGCCAACAAGCCTATCGCGCATCTAATGAAGGCCAACCAAGTCCAGCAAGCGACTCATCTGCATCGACTCTTTCTCTTTTCTCGAGATTTTCATTTTCATAACACCTGAAAAACTTCCTGAAGAAATTTTTTTATTGCAGAAGTATCTGTAAGTGCAATTTGGCTGCAGTTTGTATTTGGGGAGGTGATAACTGAAGCCAGAGTTATCAAAGGAATGATGTAATTCTTTTTGTAACACAACCCAGTTTTATCTTCTTCATATGCTACTGCTTAGATATTTGTAAAGAAAATCACAATTAACACATTTGCTGCATTCAAATTATACGTCATCGTCGAAGAATAGTCTTGAATTAAGTTGTTCTTTTTCTTTTCTGTTTTTACTGTTTTCCCATTTTCCTTTTTGACGAATTATTATTGTATATACTGAAAAGAAACCTTTTTTTTTGTTTTTTTATGAATCAAAATTCTGAAACTTTCAGTATCAATGAGATACTAAGATTTTGAGGCTGAGATTCTGATATAATTATTTCCTAATCCAATCACTAATAATTATGCAGTTATTAATTACTGACAAGAAACAAAACTAAACTGAAATTAACCACAACATTACAGTAGAAATGAAAAATTAACAGCATAGAAACAAAAAGGAAATCAAATCAAAAACCATTTGGAGTAACACGTATTGGCTTTGGGCAAAGTAAATTGTCTCAGTGCTTTAGCTCTGTAAATCACACACACCAATGTCTACTAAACCTCTGTCTTCGCAATAACTTAAGAACTCATCTGCAAAATATATCCTGTTCACAGGAACACATCTTAAACAACCCAAATCATATAACTGCCCTTCATAGAATGATATATTCATCCCCGTGTACAGTACATAACTGCCAAATTTAGATAAAAATTTTGATACTCGTCCCTCCCACTTTGTATCTCTGGGTTTTACAGTGTCTATAAGAGTGATCCATAGCAATTCATTAGTTGCTTGGACTGACCCGGAAAAATGAATTTAGCATCAGATTTGAAGCCTCTTTCTAAGTCAAAAACACCAATGTCCTTGGACACCGTCTTCTATGTAGTTATCTGTGTAATATATCATGTTCTTGAATTTAGGAAAATCACAACATAATGTCCAAGAAAAAGCACCTATGTTCGGCACCTTTGAACAACTAATATTAGAGCTGTAAAGGTAGAAAAAAAACAGATGAATTAAGAGATAGCGTTTAGGTCTTTTCCTAAGTAAGGGCGAAGCTGTCGAATGAGGATTGGCCAAGGGGAGTCTATGATGTAACTGGGTACAAATAACCCAGTAAAAAAAAAAAAAGACATGTAAAAGCCAGTTAAAGAAGAGTAGGTAGAGGACGACGAAGCTAGTAGGGTACGTAAACGAGGACGGATCACATAGTTTTGTATTGGTCAGCTTTGCTATTACAAAACCATACATGAGATTCTCATCCCATACGCTCCTCAAAAGTTATAAAAAAAATTAAGGACTGAATTGTATTAGTAAACTCAAATACTTGGAATTCGCTAGTTTTATATACTTGTAAATCATTTTCGAATTTCAAATCCATATGATGAGTAACCATCAAAAGCAGCCCCACTACACATCTTGATACCATTCTCTTAGTTTTGAGGCACACTTATTAGAGAAAGGAAAAAAGCTTGTAAGCAAGAAAACATAAAGGTTATTACCACAACATTTAAAACAGATTGAAAGCAACTAAGAATCAATATTCTTTTATTTAGCAGAATAAATCAGAGAATATAGTGAGAAAAATCAAGATTATCACCATACCTTTAATGCAAACAACTGGCATTTTTCTGTTTGGCTAATTATACTGTTCTAAAACTTCCCCTCCAAAGTTCCTTGGTGGTTTCTATACCTGTTTCCTTCCATTCTTTTACTAAAGAAGAGAGGATTTGGTGGACAGTGGTTTTGAATTTCATTATAATTTCTATATAATGTGTGCTTTCTAATGTAATTTCTCTACAACAATTTCAATGGAGAAGTACAAACAATTAGCTAAAATGATTCAAAATAAGATTCATTTCAGTTTGCGCAAACAATTACTAAAACAGATTTGAATATAATAATATCAATAAGCTCAAATGCAAGGGAATTTCGTCTCTGCTATGCTACATATGCAAAGAAAAGTGAACTAAATGTATATTAACTATTGGGCATCTAAAATCGGATTATCAATTCAAAAGCAAAAGAATTTGGGGTGCTACCCGCACCTCGTACTCTTCCCCTCTTATTTAAATTCAACGATTGTAATTGTTTTTCGAGAAATTAATAATACATCGTCAAATTCTACAAATTATACCCCCACTAAAGTTAATCTCAGATTGCATAGATATAATTAAACACTTGATTTGTGAAAAAAAAAAAAAAATTCAGAATGGGGATTGGGTGGCTGGGGTGACCCAAAACGGCAGCGGGCAAAAGAATTTAGCATCACATATGAACCCCGGAAGCTCCTCAATCCTTCCACCTTCCAAGTCGAAGACACAGGTCTAAACCTCATTGAATTCCATGTTCGTCACCTTCTAAGAAGAAGTCTGTGAAATATATCTTGTTTCGCAATGTAGGAAAATCATGGCACATAGAAGAATTTAATCCTAGAAACAACACATCATCACCTATGCTCTTCACCTTTTGCCATTTTGAACACCTAAAATCAAACTCAAATACTTGAAATTCTATGGTTTTGCATGATTGTAAGTTGCAGTCATCATTTGGAGGTCGCATAAGATGAGCAAACCATTTAGAAGTGTAGCTGAAGAAGATTCAACTAGATAATACTGGTGGGCAATGGGATCAGGTAGAGTAACGTTTTTTTGTTATTGTTCCCACTTGGGCAGAGGGTCCTATCTCAATAACCCTGAGTTTAAATTCCCAAGTAAAACCATATAATTGGCCTCTGTAGAATATTATATCAGCATTCCACCTATCATCTCCAGGCCTACATACAGTAAGCCAATTCCCCATAGATGGCCGCTGCAACCAGACAATCATTGTTTTAAGTTGGGTGGAGAGAGTACCAGCGTAAGTGTGTTGACGTACAGGATCCCGAATTTCAACCCTCCTGCATGATAATCCTTAACATCAGGAAACGATGATCTTGGCGGAACTGGGATTTGAACCTGATTTCTGAGATGAATAGACTTCGACGGTAAGAATCCAACCATAGGACGATCAGCGAAACAAATTCCCTGTAGCTTTGTTATGCAAATCAAGATAATAAGTGTTGTTTTCCAAGATGTTGAATAACTGATGCACACCATGGCACGGTGCCAATAACCAAGGAAGCTTAAGTTGGTTGTGGTTGGGTAACTTAAGCAAAACCCACTTGGAGACACAAGAAAATCTGATTTTATGGACATACAAAGTCAATTTCTCCTCAACTGCTCTCACTAAATCGCTAGGAAGTTCTTCTGCCATATCAAAAATGTGGTGGATTTTTTTGGTGTCATGTCTCAGGTTTGAAGTTTGAGGTGTTTATAGACAACCTATTCCTTCTAAGAACACTTAATACTCACCACTCGAGCTACACCTTTGCTCTTATTGGGTTCGTATGCTGTCAATGTTGTTCTGCGACTCTAGAATCCATAGTTTTATCCATGGATGAGAACTCATTGATAGGAAATACAACGGTATAATAAAATTAAATGTCTAGAGAAGAATTGGGATAAAACATAGTTCATATATCAAAATAGCTCTTCAAAACTTCCAAGTACTTAGAAAAGACATGTGAATGAAGCTAATCAATTAAACAAAAAAGTTTATATCAACAAAACCTCTTAAGAATTGCACCCCTAATAACCACCCTTGAGATCATTAACAACATCATATGGAATAGGTGTAACAGTTTCCAATGTTGCTCCCTCGACCATGAAACCAGGTTTAGGTCCTTCTGGCTGCCTCTTTGTGCTGATGACCACACCTTTAGTCTTTGCCTCTGCCTTAAGTTCATCGTTCTTCTTCTTTCTTAGACGGAATTCCTCAGCGCACCTTGAAGGCTGCACATGCTCAATACGGACATGGATCCTCTTCCTGATTATCCTGTTACCAACCTACAATATACAAAAACACCAACAATCATCACTCACTGAAGACTAAAAGTTGTGCAATGCAGGCAAATGAGAACAATGTAAAATCAAGCAAAAAATGACAAATAACCAAAACAAGTTGCAAATACCGAAACCCACAAAATATACAGCCATCAACATTTAGAGCTACTTTGAAACAAAAGAATTCCACAAAATTTTATGAAATTCATTTGTAAATCTACTTGGAAGACAAAAGGAACTTGAATCTGAATTTTAACTTAGTTATTTCAACACATTAAATTCATTTGCAACTGAATTTTATCAGAAATTTCTTTACAAATGAAATCTAAAATATGGGTTCAAAATGTCAGAGATATCTCAAAGCTCAGATCACAGGAAACGTTACAAAATGTCTCTAATTACCAAAAACCACATCGGAAAAACTACAAAACGCTCTAATTCAGCTACTAGATACAAAATCATTAAACACATAATGACCAAACACAGAACCATCAAATTGATAAATCCAGCACTAATCGATCTCAAAGCAACAAAATCATAAAAATTATGAAAGAACCTAAATTAATACAATACTTCAATGTAAAGAGTCCAAGAATTAATTTACAAATTTATTTGTACCTGCTTGTTAATCTCGACGCCGACAGCGCGTTTGGTAACATTCCAGACACGACCGGTGCGACCATGGTAGAACTTGTGCGGCATACCCTTCTGAACGGCGCCATTAACCTTGAGATCGACATAATCACCGATCTTATAGGTCCTAAGATAGGTGGTCAAAGGAATGTAACCCTTCTTCCTGAATGGTCTTGAAAACAAGTCACGAGTACGGGAACGAAGACCATGTCCTGCCGGCATTTTCAATCACTAACCCTCTCCCTCTCACTTTGCGAGATGCTGCGGCAGACGAGGAAATAGAAAAGCAAAACCCTAAATTGCAGTAGTGTCTTGGAAATTAGGGTTTGTTAACGGTGTATTTGGGCTTTCTATTACTAAACGGGCTTTCTTTATGGCCTGTATAGAACCAGATGCTTATAATTTCCAATAAAATAAGGTTCTCCTTCATTTTAGTCCTTTGTCAAAAAAAATAAAAAATAAAAAATTAGTCCAAATTTTTAATGTGAAAAAGGGATGACTTTACATGTTTTTTATTTTTTTTTTACATATTAAAAAAAGTTTGACTCTGTTTTTAGTGACAACTAGTTGATCTAGCGGGATGAAGCACTAGACCCTTTAAGTAAAATTTAGAATTTGAATTTGAATTTGAATCCTGACGTTGTAAATGAAGAAAATTGATTTGTAATTTTGGCGTCCGATTTTCGGGTGGATTTCTGAAAAAAAAGTGTGATTCGCATTTTTTAATATGTTGGCTTATTAAATTATATACAAACTATTGTTTGTAGATACATCAAATATTTTTTAGAAAACAATGAAATAAAGCTATGGAGGGAAGTATGGTACCACAAGTTCAAAGGCTACCGGTGCGTCATCTAATGCAAGTTTAGGGTGGTGCATTGAGGGATGAGTGAAATGCAACATTGAGATGGATGTTTTTGAAGAACAGGGGCCATCTGAATTTTCTGCTGGTCTAAAACAACCACTAGATGCGGAGGCCATGGTAGTCCGGGGAAGTGCTTTCTTGGCTAAAAAATTTGAACTTCACTAGGGTCCGTATTGAGTACGATTGCCAACGACTTGTCACTGCAATTCAAGGCCAGGATGATGATTTTGTTGATTATGTTGATGTTCTTTAGGATATTAAGAACTCAAATTTCAAAGATTAAGTTCACTTGAAGTCAAAGACAAGCTTACAAGGTGGCTCATGAAATTACTCTCTTATGCTAGTTTCCAGTTATGGAATGTAATTCGTTCTGTTTTATTTGAATTTTTTTCAAAAGGTAATAGAAAATATTATTAGCTATCTTAGCTTAAAGCAATCAAAATACAATCTGGAAGGTATGTTACTCATTGCTGACTTATAGGTTGTGCAAAATAGCCTTATGCACAGGGCCCAATAATTCAAGAAAGGCTCCATACCCACACAAGCCTTTCTCAAATTCGATATATAAATGTCTTTTTAGTTTAATTCAGAGCTTAATTTTAATATTTTACATAATGTCTCTCAAATTTGTAAGTTGGCTGTTATCCACTCCGTCCTATCTATAATTAGATGAGCACCTTGTGCAAGAGCATGTCCTATACCATTGGCAGACCTTATAACACGTTCAATACAAACACTACTAATCTCACTAAGAGAATAGTTTTACGATTATTCACTACACAATCTAAAGATGTGACATTCGAAACAAACTCAGAATTAATTGCCAGAACCAAAGTGACATCATCCGATTCAACAATAACACTAGTCCGACCTCTCTCTTTGATCCAGCTCAAGACTTCCCTTATTGCCAAAACCTCTGTAACTTGTGTAACATAAGCTCTACTAAGCTTCTGAAATTGAATAGCAGCACAAAACCGTCCCTGACCTTCACGCAAGACTCCACCAACACCAATCTGCCGATTTGCAAATACCCACATTCAATTTGACCCAAATTTCCGGTGGTCGTACCCAAATTTGAAACGCATGTGCTCTTTCCAACCCATCTCCTTCCCTAACCTTTGCCAGCTGCCATTCACAAAAGAATGTCTTTGATCACAAGCTTGATATGAAGACCCACTTCGCAGACCACACCTTATAATTTCGAACTGTCCATAACTGCCAGCACAAAGCATGTTCCTTTCTTTTATCTGAATGAATTATTAATGCAATAAAATTTAATTTCCTTAAACAAATAATAATTATGAAATAAGTCACTATATTTATACGTCATTTTTTGAAAAATAATTATATAAATTTTTTTTAAAGAAATTATTCGCTATACGAAGGAGAGTCTTGGCGTAATGGTAAAATTGTCGTTGCGTAACCTAATAATTTGAGTCGTTTCACATAATACCTTCGTATACCAAACTACTTTTCCTTTTTAAATTATTTATTATACATTAAGTAAATAGTGAAATGTGGTTCTTTGACGAAAATTTTTAAATATTAATTTATAAATAAATATTTAATCACATGTAAATCATTTTACCTTTAAAAAAGCACATTATCATTTTATAAATACACGTCCTTTTCTTGTTTAACCAAACATATAAATAAACATTTAACCATATAATAATTCACTCATTTCGTGGTTAGGAGCCACCTGAGATTGTTAAACTTTTGCACTCGAGTTTTAACGACTAAGTTCAAATTTCCCTATCCATATCCGGACGGGTGAATTTATATCTATGTTAAAAAAAAAAATAAAAAATCACTCATTTCATTCTAATTTTACTTTTTACGTCCATTGACGATGATCTAAGCAAGGTTCACAAAGGAGTTTAATTAAACTTTATTAAGTTTTGATATCAACATCACTACCAACCCAAATGGTTTGGTATTTTTTGGCCGTCATTTGGGGGTTGGTAATGATGTTGACAACAAAAAACTGAAAGACAAAATTTAAAAGATTTTCTTTAAATTTACTAATTTCAACTTCAAAGATTAAGAATTTATGTATAATTTTATTCATCATAAGCAAATTGGTAAGAACTGCAATGAAGAATATACCAAAATACCAATTTGCAACATCATTCATTTCATATCAGATCAATCAAACAGATTACAGCAAAAAGGAAAAAACCAAAAACTCTACTATTCTATATTCCTAAAATATAGAATAAGCTTTATTCAATTGATTTGAATCAATTGTCATAAAAATTTAAGCATTTCTTGCCTGAAAATCCTTCATGAACGCAACCAATTTTTCAACACCAGCCAAAGGCATTGCATTATAAATGCTAGCTCTCATACCTCCAACTGATCTATGTCCTTTAAGTTGCACCATTTTTTCTTTAGCTGCTTCTTTGATGAACTCAGCTTCTAATTCAGATTTCTCGAGTGTAAAAGGAACATTCATCAATGATCTAACAGATTTTTCAACTGGGCATCTATAAAACCCATTACTTTCATCAATTGCATTATAAAGCAAATCTGCTTTCTTCTTGTTCTTCTTCTCTACTTCACTTAATCCACCTTGAGCTAAAAGATCTTCAAACACTAAACCACACATGTAAATGCCATAACAAGGAGGAGTATTGTACAGAGAATTATTTTCTGCTTGGATCTTGTAATCCAACATTACTGGAGTAATTTCTTGAGCATTTCCAAGTAGATCTTTTCTGATTATTACAATTGTAACCCCAGATGGACCAACATTCTTTTGAGCACCTGCATAAATCACAGCAAATTTTGATACATCTACAGGCTTTGAACAGAAATTTGAAGACATGTCAGCTACTAAAAGCCCATTTTTAGGAACTGGGTAATCTTTAAACTCTACACCATGAATGGTTTCATTTGCACAAATATGTAAATATTTGGCATCTGGGTTTTGCTCCAAACCATCAAAAGATGGAATTTTTGTATACTTTTCAGATTTCCCAGACCAAATCAAATTGGGTTTACAATATTTTTGTGCTTCTTTGAATGCTTTATCACCCCATGACCCAGTAACCACAAAATCAACCGGGTCATCGGGTTTGCACAGATTCAACGGAATCGCGGCGAACTGAGTGGTGGCGCCGCCTTGTAGAAACATAACAGAATAATCTTCCGATATATTCAACAAAGCCCTAAGATCAGCCTCTGCTTTTTGAATAATAGAGAGAAATTCTTTCCCTCTATGACTCATCTCCATTACACTCATTCCAGATCCACGCCAGTTATAGAGCTCTTCCTGCGCTTTCTTGAGAACATGGGCAGGCAAGGTGGCGGGTCCGGCGGCAAAATTGAAAACACGGTCAGGATCTTGGGTTTGGGCTGGGATAGGGGAAACAGGGGCTGTAGATGTGGTGGCAGAGCATCTTATAGAAACGGGTTTGTTTTGGCCGGCGAAATTTGAAAAGCTGGCGGAGGAATTGGGTTTATTAAGGTGGTGGCGATTATTAGGGTTTTGGAGAAGGAGAGAATTTGGGGATGAGGTAAGCTTTGTCGCCATGTTTGGTGAGATTTGAAAAGAAGAAAAATAAAAAACAGAGTAAAGTTTTAGCAGAGGAGCTTTTAATGTTCTGTTTGAGATCTGAATTTTTCAGTCTGATATATATAGTAATTGTATAGTCCAACTTTAATACTAGTATTATTTAATAACTAAAATATGATATAATAAAAAAGAAAAAAAAAACTTATTTTATTCCTATTTTTCCAAAAATTAAACTTCAATTTTATATAGTAATAATTTATTTATTTTTTTGCTTATTTTAATATAATCAAAATTAATCCATCATAAATTTATTGATTATAAATATGATATTATTTTTGTCAGAAATAACATATATTTATCGGCAAAACTAAAAACAATCGATTAGTCAAATATTATTTTAATTTTTTTGATAAATAAATGTGTTATTTGAGTCAAAACTTGTAATCGTGGTAGTAAAACAATTCAGATAAGACATAATTTGTTAATTTATGTTATTGTTTCAATCATAATTTAGTTAACAAAATTATAAAATAGTGTACTTTATTTCAAATAAAGGGACAAAATAGATTATTAAATAAAATATATGGATAAATTAGTTTAATTTAAAAAAAATAAGAAATTAATATTTTTCTCTATGAAAAAATATACAATTTTTTTTAAAATAAAAAAATATTGAACATTGGGGAGTAGGTGAAAAATGGTGAAGCGGAAACGACACCGTTTACTTGACTTGTACTCCAGTTCCAACCCAAATGTGGCGGCTGGGTTGTTTGATTTGATTGGTTTATTTTGGAAGGTTGTTGTTTTGCTCTCTTTTATTGAATTTAATAGAGCAAAATTGCAAATTGCCAACTTCTTTTCCTCTGGATTCTGACTCTATAAATTGTTTTATTTTCATTTTTATTTCTACTACCACATACTACTTTTCAAATTTGATTGCAATACCTTTTT
>CATIWJ010014190.1:0-11441 GCA_949640765.1 Croton laevigatus | reverse complement strand
CATAAGCACGTAGAGTATATAAACATACTTCATGATCAAGTTCATCTCAAACATCTTTTTCATTCGCCCCGCCGGTAGCATCGCCTCTGCGTCTACCACATCGGAGTGTTAAACATTCAATTGATAAATCAAATCTTCATTTGAGTTCTCAATATATTAATTTCCAAGATATAGTAAAAATATTGAATACTGAAATCAAACTATTTAAATCCGATAAAATGCCGAGATTTTTAATTCAAATTTCAAGTCAAATGCATTTATTTTTCACAATAACAAATCCTTACTTTTGCCGCGCCGGTAGCACCGCGCCTGCGGCTATCGCGTCGGTAATAATAATCATTAAAACATAGCTCAAATCCACGTTTGAGCTCTCTTTAAAATAATCTTCAAAACATAGTAAAATCTTCAATTATTAAAGGTAAACAATTTAAATCAAATTCCATAATTTTTGTCTTAACCACGCCTGTAACATCGCTCCTGCGACTACCGCGTCGGTATTAAAATGCATCAACCATTTAAATTCGACTCGAACACACGTCCGAGTTCCCAGCAATTTATTCAAACACAGTAAAAATATCAATTACTTAAAATAAACATTTAAAGTAAATTCAGTTCAATACTATAAAAATAGTACCAAACCTGTTTATCGGTCTGCAATATAATCCTACGCGTATTCCCTTTTCAATCTGCGCGCTCCTCAGCGTTTCCGAGTCCTATCAATAATAATCGAACATTTAGTAACGCTATTAATTGAATATCTAAGTCCCAATGATATTTATCTTGCGCTAACTAACTAATTCCCTTGCGTCGCGGTATTCTTGGGTCTTAGAATAATAATTAACTCTTAATAAGTCTACAATTAAATTTCCGGGTTCTAAAATTAATATCCAAGTATTTAGTAAATTTAATAATTAACTATCCGGGTCCTAAAAATAATATTTAAATATTTTTATTAGGCGTACATATTTTTATTTATGCCTACAAATATTTAATATTGCTTAATTAATTTAACTCCTATTAATTATTAATTAATTTGGCTCAATTGAAGTTAAAAATAAAGTTTGGGGACTGTTTAGTAATTTACAGGGCCTAATTGAATTGCTAAATTAAGTCCTGGGGTCAATTTGTAATTATGAAGGGCTAAATTGAAAGAAATTAGAAGTTATTAGGCGAAATTGGGACGGAGGGACCCAATTGAAACGCTGCAACAACTTCTAGGGGTCAATTTATAATTATTTAGGACTTAATTGCACGCGGCCTAAAACTATTGGGGTCAATCTGTAATTATTTTAAAGTTTCGGACTAAATAGTAAGACATGGACCTAATTGAAATGCAGCTACAAGTTCTGGGGTCTAAATATAATTATTTTTCTGGACCTATATGAAGAAAGTAAAATCGGAAGGACTAAAAGGTAAAATACCTTTTCCTTCTTCTTCGAGCAGCCGGACGCTGCGTTTTCCGGCCCACCAAAGCCCAGTCGCCGTCTGGCGACCAACGACGGCAAACAAGATATGGTTGGACTCCTATCGACGGCGGCAGTCCATTTGTGGCCTCAGACCGGTCGGACGGTGGACGGTGGCGGCGTAACGGCGGCTTGAAGTTTCCGTTGACTTTTTCTTTCCGACTTTGACCCAATTTTCCGACCTCCTCCGGCGACTATCCGATGAAAACCTTACGTCTAAACTACTCTACTCGATCTCTAGAACACTTCTGTCGTCTCCAAATTTGAAAACAATACAGAAAATTTTAAACTAAAATTTGCTCTTTCTTTTCTTTTTTTCTTGCTCTGTTTTCTCGTTTCTCATTTCTGTTCCTCTCTTTATTTCTTACACCCACCAACATTTAATTTCCCCTTTTTCCTCTTTTTATCCGTCCATCATCATTATCTTATATGTATATATTATATTATAACTTTAATAATATTATTATTATTACTAATCTTATTATTATTATTATTATTATTATTATTAACGGCGACTCGTCTGCACACACTACAAAATTCAAATTCCCAAATTTTTGAGTTTCGAGTATTACAATTTTTGATCAATTAACTTATTTATAATATTGCAGAAGAACAAGATTTTCAAGGTATTTAAAAAAAGTGGAAGACTAGGATGGCTCGTTTTACACAATCCTGCGGGTAACTACGCTGCCTCGACCAGCAAGTGTGTGGTGCGGATTTGGATTGTTGAGGGTTCGGAGCGAGGAAGGGTTTTATGCACCCCGACTTGAAATCTGCCCCGCATAATGTATATTATATTTCAAATGTCAAAACCCTAAAATGTAGAACTCCTTATATGTCGATTCTTTTCCTTTCCACTCTTTCCTGTCTGTCCGATATTTTCACTCTCTTCTTTCCTATCATCTTCTAACTATTGTGGACAAGCTCTATTCCGCCATTATCACCGTCCAACCAGCAAGATGTGAGCAGAAGAGGGCTTTGATGAACCTTTCACTCCTTATATTTCATTTTTGCTAGATTTTATGGTGAGAAAAAAAAATCTAAAAATTAGATATTTTAATCTTACTTTAGTTTAATTGAATTGATAATAAGGTGATTAGATTTCCTTCTAATGCTGAAAATGTTGGCTAGCTTTGTTACGGCATCATCAAATATATATTTTTAACTCATATGCAGTGTAAAATTTTCTCATTGATTTTTAATAATGAGGTTTTTCTCCTATAGGGGTGAGTGCTTGTAATTAATCCACATTCTTCTTTATGGAAGGATTCCTCTATGTTTATTTCTTCATCTGCTATTTTTTTTATTAATTTTATTTATTTGCTAATAATATGATTCATCTTCTATTAATTTTTCTAGAATAATAATATGATTTGTGAATTAATTTTTTTAGATTAACTGTAAGTGATTTGTGAATTCGTTGCTGCTTAAGGTTTAGGTTAACTGTAATATAATTGTCCAATCTAATTGCACAAATCATCAAATTTGCTTAAGTTCCAAATTAATTTTAATATGAAAGAAGAGACATTTTTATCTTAGAAGTTCATAAACAGTGGCTATGGGAGCAATGTGCTTAATTCTGCAACAGTGACTATGAAAAATCGAAAACCCATAGTTCAAGCCCTAACCTGCAGCTGGGCACGAGGCGGATTTTTTATTTAAGCAATAGGTCGAGATGAATTTTCAGAAACCCGCTCCAAGCTCGTTCTGTAATCAACCCTAAGAAAGACATAGTATAAATTTTCCTCTCAAATTTCCTTTCAAACCAAACAAAACGAAGGAAAAAAAGAAAGAACAATGAACGGTAGAATTTTCATCTCTAATTTTCCTTCCTCCTCACTTTCCTTCCTCTATTTTTCCAAATAAAGGGTAAGAGCTTTACTGCAATTGTTAATGGCTGCCAACATTTCTTTTATCCATCTATTCTCTTCTTTATCATCTGTTTCTCCTATCTTTCCATGCCAACTTTCACATTAAAGGATCCAAACCCATTAATCCATTTTTATTTCTCTTATAGAAAATGGTTTGTTGCCAGTAACGGACCTATAGTAAGTCCAGAATGGGCAGCCGCCCATCCTTAACTAGAAAAAGTTCTTCTTTGATATTAGTTTATATATATATATATATGATCATAATTTAGCCCTCAATTTATTTTAATTTATTGATGTTTGCAAGTTTTAGTAGAAGTGACATAAAGAAAAATATGTTGATGTTTGCACATTTTTCGTAAAAGTGACATATAAATAAAAATAGAGCAGAATTAGAATAAATTTAAAAAGTTTTAAATTTTTAATAATTGAAATTTTTTTTTTATGTTAGTTTAAATTATATATAAAGAGAGAATGAAATAAAAATTTTTAGAGAAAATTGATTATTATTTTAAAAATCATCATAATGGATTAGAGTTGTCAAATAATCTTTTTAATTCAAAATCCCAATATAAAAATTTAGCCCACCCTGGTTAAAATTTATGGGTTCGCCCCTGTTTGTTGCCACTAGGTATTGATTATTTTAACTTAAAGTTATGGAAAAGTTTATTGCTCTAATGTAAAGTTTTGCTCTTTGATTCATTTTATTTGGAAAAAGTATATTTATTAGAGAAGAACGAAAAATCTCTCTGGTAAGGATATTATTGGACAAAGCCATGTATTGTAAGTTTTTCAAGCGGCCGATCATCTCTATTAATGACCCGAAAAGAATATTCACTTGGAAAAAATAGAGTATCCAACTTCTGTAGTTTTTCAATCTCCTTTGGTATCTCACCCGATAACAAGCAATTTGTAGCATTAAAATCGACCAGTAACATTTTTTAGCCCCTGTACTTTATTGATTGTGGATTTTTGTTCCCTTAATGTATTAATGGTCTTAAAAGGTCCTTCTACTAAAAAAAATGATTTTACTCACGCCCCCATCTGTGAGAAAACAGAAGGTGTGCCACAAATTCATGGTGAGCGTCTGATGGGATTATTGGACTCTGAAATTTATCAAAACAACATCGTTTTGTAAAGCAAGAAAGGGACTAAAATGAAATTTTTGGGCTGTTTTATAAAAATATTTTTTTTGGGTCTTTAGGGAATATCTAAAATCTAAGGGACTAAAATAAAATTTTGCAAAGAAACCTCTCTTTTCCCCTCTTCTCTCTCTCTATCGCACATCTTTTTTCTTTTGCCACTAGCACCGCTACTGTTCATAAACGGTTGAAACACCACCACCGATCGCTATAACTTATCAAGACGAATCAATCACATACTAATTTGCAGTTGATTGTAGTCAGACAAAAGAGTAATCGATGAAATTCAAACCGATGGTTTATGCTCTCTCTATCGCATGTTGCTTCTCATCGCGGCGTCGCCGCTACCGTGCACAAATGGTCGAAATAGCATCACTAATCGATAGAACTCATCAAGGTGAATCAAACACATACTCATTTGCAGCTGATTATCACTGGACGAAGGAGAAATCAAAGAAATTCAAACCGACGATTTTTAACCTCTCTCTATCGCACAACTTTTTCTCATCACTGCCGCCACTACTATACACAAACTGCCAAAATATCACCACCAATTAATAGAGCTCGTCAAGACGAATCAAAGACACTACCCATTGGCAGTTGATTGTCGTCGGACAAAGAAATAATGGACAAAGAAATAATGGACGAAAAATGGTAAAGTCGAGTAGTGGTCTTCTCTGCCCAAGGAAGAAGGTGAGGCACAATTACAACATAGTCCCTGAACTTTGTAAAGGATGCAAATGCATATTTCAGTTTCATCCTTGGCTAAAACGACGTGTCCTAGATCAAAACGACACAGTTTTGCTAGTTATAAAACTACTTTAATAGCCATCATGTGTCGGCCATTAGTTTGTGGCACACATTCCATTTTCTCATGGACAGAGGGTGCGGGTGCAAATGTTGTTGTTTTACATAGTAAAAGGGCCTTTTAAGATAATTAGTACATTGAGGAGGCAAAAGTCCAAAATAACTAAAGCATAGGGCAAAAAATGTTATTGGCCTATTGTACGAAAAAATTGATTTTAAAGAAAAATGTGATATCATTTTGGAAGTGAAGATAAATTTGTAAAGGAAGCTCAGAAGTCTCTTTGCACAAAACACATTTCATTTTGGATTCGGAAAAGTTCAATCTGTCTTTCAATTTATTTATGTACTAATTGATTCTTGTGTAATGAATTTGAGAGCATGTCTTTAAAAAAAAAAGAATTTGAGAGCATGTCATATGAAATAAAACAAGATGAAAAACTAATTTTGCTCTCCAAAAAATGCTGAAAACTTGATGTGAAACTAATGTTGCTCATCGAAAAATGTAGGGGAAAGCTCCTTTACCATTGGACTAAGGAAAATGTATATTAGGTATTAATTAAAATATCACAAAGGTTTTAAAGAAAAAATGCCCATTATTTAAGCCGATGAAAATGAGAGCCCTAGATTTACAGCACCCGCTATCATAAAATTGATAGGGTGAGATTTCGTCCATTTTCTGTCGACTTTTAGGCCGTTTCTTCGTGGTTTCTATCAAGAATTATGCTACAAAGGTTAAATCCTAGCTGTTTTTGTTGATTTTTTTTTGCTAGACTTAGATTTGCAGTGAAGGTTCGCCGGAAAAAATTGAAATTCGAGCAGTCGCAATTCTGTAGCCATTAAGACCTTTTCAGACATGATTCATGCCTTCCAATGCGTTGCCAACATGATTTTGGCCAGTATTCGGCCGGAATCCATTCGGTTTTTGTTGAGTTAACGCTGAAAAATTCATTTTTTGCCTTGCTTGAAGAACGAGTTCGCTGAAATTCTTTGCCGAAAAAAGTCACAGGTTGCCAAAAACAATATACTATATATATGAGCCATATACCCAGGTATATGAACCCTATATCCTAGGATATTGGGAGCAATATACCTAGGTATAGGAGCCATATACCCAGTATATGAGATGATAAACTAGCCATATACCCGGTATACAAGCCATATACCTAGTATATGAGCCATATACCCAGAGGAGTAGTTTAGGGTTTTAATTTTTAATTTAAGTTAAATGTACTATTTACTATATTATTAAAATTTCATGCTATTTACTAATTAGTTTTCAGAATATATTATTTGTCTCCAAATTCCTTAAGAAAATGATATAAATTAGCAAAGACTTTAACTAGACGTAGACCAACACAATGCTCAGTTTATGTAATTTTATCAATTAATAATATGTTATTAATAATTTATGAGCATATGCAACTTTTAAAATAAATTATTATCTTATAAAATATAAATAATATTATATATAATTACAAAGGAATCATATATTTAGCACTTATAAAAAATGTTTATGTATATAATTACGTGCAAAATGTTTTAAAATCATGAGTTAAATTTAATTCATAAAAGTGATATATAATATATGTAATAGAGTTATATATATAAATCATTAATATAATACATTTTTACTGCATTATCCGTTTTAAAATATAAAAATAATAATTTAATTATTAGTTTCAATAATTTACCAAAATAAATAATTAAACACTAAATTGTTATTTTCTATGGAATTAATTTTTTAGAAAATTAATAATAAAATAAATTTATTACAAAGAGTTAATGATTATAATATTTAAAATAATTAATTATTTAAAATTTAAATTTTTTATCATTTTGATTATTACTAAAATAAATAATTGTGACAAATATTTGAGTTTTTCCTCTCTTTTTTTTTAAGGAATAGCAACCAACGTAGGGAAAAAAATGGATGAGAACTTCCGGAACAAACTTGCAACAAGTGAAGGGACTATTCGAAGTCCTGCGAATACATATGATATGACCTTCGCATTAGGTCGGGACTCAACAATAATCATACAATCTTTAACAATCATAGCGAACTCAGAAACATCTAGAAAATTAGAACACAAAACCCAAAACACTTGTTGGCAATCAACAAAAACAATCCCATCATCAAGTACGTGGTTCTTCATTTGCAACAAAACCTCTCTCAATGCCATAGCTTCCGCCACCATAGGTGTCTTGACTCCCTCTTGATGATAACCTGAAATTGCTTTGACAAATCCACCTTCAGGATATTCAAAAATAGCTCCATAACCTGTGAAGTCTTCTTGTTCGAACACTGGCGCATCAACATATATTGCATTTTCCAAAATTCTAGCAATCTTGTAGCTCATTAATTATAATGAATTAAATGTAATAAAACTATTAATTCATTTTTATACAAAAGAAAATGAAAAGTTCTTTTACATTTAATATAACTATTTTAAAATTAAAAAAAATGATAAAAAGCCAAATAAGCTCATAACCTATTTCTATTGTGCAACACAAATATCATTCCTTAACTTTTATGTAGATGTTATAAATAGATAGATATAACATGTCAATGATGTCCATTTGTAATCCCACAACCACAAACAACAATTCAATTCCAGTAGTTTTCTCCGAACTTTGGAATTGGAGATCAACAAAAAAAAAATCAATCTAATTCAATATTTATTTTTTAAATCAATTTGTTCAAATTTTAAATTTTAAAAATGAAATAATAACAAAAAAAAAAGGAGACCTTGTTTTCAGCCTTGGTTTTTATCTTTTCGTCACTTAGGAAAGAAAACAAAAATCTTAAACAAGAATTAAGAAAGTCAATACTAATCATAAGGTTTAACAAAAAAATCCAAATCCCAAAGGGAACGAACGGCCATCAACTAAGAAACACACCCACTCCTTATATAAACATCAAACCCACTCTTCTTTTTCCTTCGTTTTCTCAGATTCTCCACAATTTTCTCACCCCACAAACATCTCCTAAATCCCCGCTATTAGAGACTTTTATTTCAACAACCAGTTACTATTATTCCACAACCAACAACCTTCTAAATCTTTCTCGTCGTGTGCTATATAAATAACCGACATGCAGTTTACAAAAATTCAGGATTGCATCACAAAAAAAGACAAACAAAGGACTGGTCTTTCTTCTTCTTATAATAAGATAAATAAGGGAAAGAGTTTCTTATTATGTTTTAGACCGGCGGTGGTCGTGGATGGCTCCGGCGGTGCAAACGGAAATTCTGTTCTTCAATTTATTAAGATGGAACAAAACAAAGATGGACTTGTTTTTCCTCCTCGGATGTATCCGGCTTTAATATCATCTCCTCCGCCACCCCCTGAGAAAGACGCCGTCGCTCATCGGAAAAAGAAAAGCCACCGTAAGAAGTTTATGCGGTTTCTGAAGGCGGTTTTCTTTGAGACATCACTGGTAAGTATAATTATTTAATATATTTATTGTCTGTTTGGCCTTGTTTTTAAATAAAGATTGAATCTTTTTTTATAAACTGTACGCTAGAGTCTATAATTGGATCATTACTTTATGATAATCCTAATTTCCCAGTTCAAATTTAAGATTAAAGTCAAATGGGTATCTTGGAATGTGGAACTAATGACATTTTTTAAAATATTTTATAGGCTAGGAAGATAAGGAAAAAAACATCTGCAAAGAAGTTGAAGCAGTCAAAAGATTCAAACCCATCAGGAAAAGTAGAAAAAGATTTGAATCCAGTGAAAGGAAAATCATTTTACAAAAACTTCTCCAAAATTGAAGGGAGAACAATTTCTAATAATGTTCCTTCAGCAAATACATCAACATGTAGCCTGAGCAGCTGCAGATTATCTTCATCTTCATGTGCTTGGTCACAAGTATCTTCGAATTCGAAGCAATTAAACGACGCAATTGAATCAAGGAAGATGATGTTAAACATTGTACAACAAAATGGAAGAGGGTATTATGGTAGTAACACAGGGTTGTTCTTGCTTGTTGTGACTCTTCTAGTTCTAGTATTATGGGGTAAATTGTATGCTATTTTGTGCACTTCGACATGGCTGTTCTTTGTGCCAAATTGGAATTCTGAGAAGAGAGAAATGAACAGAAGGGTTGAATTTGAATCGGAATCGGAAGATTTGGAAGAGTACGACAACAAGAAGAAAGTAATAATGGGCGGAATATTAGAAAGGAAGGGAACATGTTATTGTAGGAATTAATAAGTATAACAATTTATTACCATTGCATTTTATTCCAAAAACGGCAGAAGATTCTAATCGATTTTGTAGTTTCTGTATCCTCAATTGTACATATATATAATGATTTTGTTATATGCAAGCAAAATGTATGATAATGTGGCTTGTTTATTTAATTATATAAAAATTTAATATTTTTGAAATTTAGGTACGGTGTGCAGATAGACTGGAGTCTGACTGCTTTCGTCAATTAATTATGCTCAAATGCAATGGGTTAAAATGATTAGTTAGGCAGTCTAACTTATATATTATATCAAATTTTAATCAATATCCGATGTGAGATGTTACATTATTATTATTTTATCGCTAGTTCTGTTTATTAATTTCAAATTAATTTTTAAAACCTTATAGGATTAAATTACATGGTTAATACGAAATAACAATAATTATATATTTAATACTTATAAATTTAAATTGCTACGTAGTAAAGAACATATATATTATTTTACCAATGAATTTTTATTAGTACTGTTGATTACTAACATGAAAATATCAGAAAATAGAGTCTTGTAAATTTGATAATAATGTTCCTGCTTGCAGAAAGCCATTGTTGCAACTTGAGTTGTAGAGACCAAAAATAATTTTATAATGTTTTTGCAGTTAATTTGATACATACTGTGCAAATTTTCCACGACCTACTGATTTGGAAGTAGAAATATCCAAAACCCGTAGAAATATCCACTGGTATGTGGAAATTTATACTTCTAAATTCATAGGTAGTGGAAAATCTACATGTAAATTGTTCAAATATCATAATTCTTTCATAAGTTTAATATTAGAAATCCTTTCTTAGTTTAACATTAGGAATACAATAAAAACCTCTCATCATATAAAGAGGAGGTAGGGGCCACAGGATGTTAGGCCCTATGGAGATTAGAATATGTATCATGGCAATGAATAAAAAACATATATTCGGAGAACAGTTCAGTGGAAGATGCTTGTTAAATGAAGTTACGTGCCCGAATTTAATTCCTGAAGCATAAATCATCTCTATCTAAATAGAAATGAAAGATAACCCGACAATACAAATATTATGTATTTTGGATCATGTTCGATGACCGACCAGTGAAGATAAAACCTCTTAAAGTATATGAGCGCTGTTGCCGAAGAAGTCAAATTTTGTAAGATGCTAGTAAAACTTACCAAGCCATTTATTTATTTATGTATCTTTTATTATTTCGTGTGAATTATCATAATCTTGGTTCCTGAATTTTATGAGGAAAGTAGAATGCATTCACACTTCTCGAAGTTTACCCAGTTATCTGCATAGTCGCAAACAAAAACCATCATCAACTAAGTAAAATCCTTCAACCTGATGTATAAGATGTATAACAAGAATCATACCAAAGTAATTTTTTTTCCCTATATAATAACGGGAAAAGAATCAATGAATGAACAATGAGGATGTAAAAATAGAAATAGTAAAAATACTACCAGTTACATATCCAGAAATTTGAGAAGATGATAGCTTAAATAGAAATTTAGTTTCTAATGCAACCAAGAATTAATTTTTAGTATTTTAATCTAACGTCGGCCAAAACTATATGGAGGCTACTGTACTATGGTCTCTTTTTTTTTATAAGGCCATCCTTGTATTAATAGTGTTATGGAGCTCTTGTACTATTATCGAAATAATTCCGTAAGTCATCTAACAAGGCGTGTATTACACTTATACGGAAGCGGGTGAATTGTTTTAAAACAATAAAACCACCTTGTTTTGAAGAGAAAAAAAAAAAAATTAATTCACCTCCTCCTCTCACCTGCAAACTCACAAATTTTCAAGCTTAGCAGCTAGCTCGACTCCACCACCATCGCCACGCTATATCTGCAACAGCTACCCTTCAAAACCCAACACCGGTTTCAGAGCATCTTGCCTCCATGAATGTCATGACCCAGTCTGGAGCTGTGAT
>CATIWJ010014060.1:0-18008 GCA_949640765.1 Croton laevigatus | reverse complement strand
TTTGTTTTGTTGAATTAAAATCTTGATGAATTAGTAAGTAGCATAGTAGATCAATTTCAATTACACTAAATCATCAACATGTGTTTACGTGTGGGCGCTTAACAAAACTTGTAATTTCACATATCTAACCAATTATTTCATTGAAAATGAGCCAAGTTTGTTTTGTTGAATTAAAATCTTGATGAATTAGTAGGTAACATAGTAGATCAATTTCAATTATAATAAATCATCAACATGTGTTTACGTGTGGACGCTTAACAAAACTTGTAATTTCACATAACTAACCAATCATTTCATTGAAAATGAGTCAAGTTTGTTTTGTTGAATTAAAATCTTGATGAATTAGTAGGTAATATAGTAGATCAATTCAATTACACTAAATCATCAACATGTGTTTACGTGTAGACGCTTAACAAAACTTGTAATTTCACATAATTAATCAATTAGCCAATAGTTTTTAGAAAAATGCCATTGTTAATCAATTAGTAGGCAGAATAATTGTGGCCACTAGTTTTACAACTTTATGGACAACTTTTAACACATGTACACTACTTTTAAAACTTGTGGACTACTTTATACACTTGTGTACAACATTTAACAAAAAAAGTGGCAACAACTTTATAGCATTGTGACCAACTTTTTGAGCACTCGTGGACAACTTGTAGTAATTGTGAACAACTTTTAATCAAAAAGTTGCCACAAGTTTTACAATATTGTCCACAACTTTCAACAATTGTGGCCAATTCTTCATCAAAAATTGGCCACAACTTTGACAGCTTTGTGCACAACTTTGAACATTTGTGGCCAACTTTATAGAGTTGTGGGCAACTTCCAGCATAGTTAACACTTGGATAAACATAAATAAAGTTCAAAATAACTTTCAAATGTTCTAACAATTACTGACAAAGTACCAAATACAATTCAAAAACAGTGCTTAAAATAAAAAAGGGAAGCAAATAAATATAAATGTGCATCAATTACATAAATCATATAGTAAACAGCTGTTACCAAATTCAATTAGTTATGGCCACATATATACCACTGTCTACTATAGTTGTTAGCAGGTTTAATAATGACTTGTGGTCATTTTTCACTTTTCGACACTTGAATCTGTCCACAGGTTATCTTAGTTGCTCACAACTTTAGAAATCCGGCTACTATATTCCAAAAGAGCTAAAATTCATTTCTTAACTAAAAGTCAAACACAGTCTGATAACTGTCACATCACTGTCACTCTGTGTTCCCCACTAACTCAAAAACCATCCCCACTAACTAAAAAAGTATTCATTTTTTAATTCAACACCTCAAAAACCACCCATTATTTAATTCAACAATCAATCAACATCACGGGCAAATAAGACTTTTTCCCCTTTCCACTAACTCAAAACTTACCATATAAGGAAATTTGGACAAATAAAAAGAACGCCCAATAAGAAAAGTTTGAACAAATAAAAAAAACGGAGGGACTATTTTTTATTAATATAATTTAATATATTTTTATTATAAATTATAATCCACTTTATAGGATTTAATTTTTAATTTTTATAATATATGATATTAATTTTAGAAAGATTAAAATATAAATTAAAAAATTTTGAAAATTTTATTTGTAAAATAAAATCAAAAAATTACATTAATCAAATGAAAATTTTATTTTTTTAATTGAAATGTGTTTTTAAATTTAATTGTTGAATTTTTAATTATTTAATATCTTGTGTTAATTAAAAATAATTTATAATATATTTAGAGTATGGAAAGTGTAATACTTTAGACGGGGTAGATTTCTTTTTTAAACTTAATATGAGTTAGGTTACTAGTTATGTTTAAATTTGTTAATGATAATAGCTATTTGCGTCTAAATTTGTTAAAATTTTAGTTTGTTTTATCTTTAATTTTTTTAGGTGATTATTTGTATCTAAATTTGTTAAAATATGGCTATTTTTGTCCAATACTCTAGCAGCATTTCTAGGTATTTCCGTGGATCGTTTACAAATTTAGACAAAAGAATTTGACAATTTAACAAGTGTTTGTAATTTAAGTATAGCAAAATAACAACAATTTTGAAATATTAGTTAAATGATATAAGTAAATACATATATTTACAATAAATACACACATTTTCACTTATTTTTTATTCACTATATTTACTTATATAAAAAGTATATATGCATATTTATATTAATTAAAAAGTAACATTTATTTAATATTTTTTAAAACGACATTTACTTGACATTTACTCAAAGTAATTTTTTGAAAAAATACTTATGAAAAAAAGGTTTATTTTGAGCAGATAGATGTAAAGAAAAAAAAAGAAGTTCATAGATGTCAAAATATAAAAATAATTATAACATAAATCTAGTTTAATTTTTATTCATTATTTATCCATTAGTCAAATATTGCTCCCATTAAATATCATCTTGAGGCTTTTAATCAAGCACCAAATGAGATAATCATCCACCCAAATGGAATTCAAATTGCGTAACTCAATCACTAATCTAGCTAAATGGTGAGCAACTTTATTACAACTTATAGGACTATGAACATATAACTAAAATTGCATGAATTAAAAAAAAAAAAAAAAAAGAAAACTGATTTAACTTTTTATTATAATCTCAAAATATTTTTATTTATTATTTATCATCTGTTTAAACTTATTTATAATAGATTTGAAATACATTGTACCTTGCATAAACAATGTTTATACATATATTTCATTTAGTGATGGTTCAACCAACATCGTCCTTTAAAAATCAAACAAACAACGTTCTATAATACATTATATTACCCGCAAACATGCATTCTTCCAATAGCAAATTGCAATAACACTCGTTTGCAAATCAGAAATAGCAGGTCACTGTTAGAATGGAAAGTTCAATCTCGAAAAGAAACACTGAAAACTATATATTTTCTTGTTACAAAAATTATATTAAATAATATTGTCAATCAAGGTGTGGACTAATTGATCATCTTACATTCAATAATGATGGTAAGATGTGGATGGTTATCTTTGCTATGTAGCTCAAACTATAATCCGGTTCGTTAGTGACTTCCTCTATGTTAAAAAAATGAAAATTAAATAGTATTATAAATTTTTAGGTCTAATTAATGACCAAAATGAAACCAAATTGTTCAAACCAATTGGTTCCTAAAAATTAATAATCAGATCAAATTGGACTGGTTGGATTCAGTTATTCGGTATTAATTGTGGAAAAATCAGCCCTCCACGTTAGTATAGTCATGATAAATTATGATGTTCTAGAGATAAGAATTGGAAATGAACAAGTCCAAAAATGTTCATGAATGGCGTGCTAGCTTTGGTGACAGAAATGGTTACTGGACCAACTTGCTTTGGGCTCTATTGGCTAATGGCTATGGCTTAAACCGACTCACCAAAGTCTTTGTTGGGCTATCAAATTTTTCTTTTTAAAATATATTTCCAAAACATTGTTGATTTCATTTAACCTATAAAAAAAAAAAAAAAACTTATAAAATAATGGGAAATGGTAATCAATAGCAACTTATATTTATTTTTAGTAAATGCCACATATTTTAAAATATTAAGCAAATGTCACTTTTTAATTACTAATACATATGTGTATTTACTTTTATAAATTAATATACATATTTACTAATATTGTGAATAGTAAATATATGTATTTACCTATAAATACAAGAATATTTATCTAATATTTCAAACTTGTAGTTATTTCATTGTAATAAAGTTGTAAAAATTAACGTTTCCCCTAAAATCATTTATTATTTTATTATATATATAATAAATTTGTTTTTAAATTCAAAAGGATACGTCTAAAATAAAATTGAATTTTCAACACATGCATCCAGCAGCACTGTGTTGGGCAGTAGATTGAGAATCCATGGAGGCAATTTCCACCTAAACATTAGAATTTAAATTTCACATAATATATGTTTTATGTTATCATTCTCAATCTTTTGTAGATTTTAATTATGATTCTGCTAATTGAGATGGAATTAATGAATTAGTAGAATCTATAAAAATTAGCATTTGAGTTGTAGGCCAGCGAATAACCTTTCTGGAATTGTTAATTAGAACTTGAAAATTTATTTAAATGCAGAATGTTACGCACAAACATTCTTTAACACTTTGCTAAGTGACCATTAAGTTATATGTTAATTTATAGTACTTAGTAATTAATATAATAAAATGAATAAACAAATAACATATATATTTTTATTTATATGGCTTACAATTTATCTCTTTATTAGATAATAATAATAATAATTCCTCAAACATTGGAGGAGGAATTGATGCCTAAATATTATTGGCAGAGCAATTGACTTCCATTAATATTACACTGACCCAATTGCCCTTAATTTAAAAAAAAAACAAAACAAAAATGTTAGCCGCAAACAAAGACACAACGGAATAGGGGGTCACAGCAAAGTGTAATTTTATATGAAGCATACCATCATATCATCTTGTATGTTTCCGCCAATTTTGAATTTGCATATCGGCTATCTTCCATGGACTTGATAAATTGCTCCTGAGCAGAAACCACTCTAGCCACGATTATGAGCATTTAATAATGCTTGGACTGAAGTTTAATGAATTACAACAATTATAACTTCCAGTTTCAGAATACTTGTTAAAATACCTCAGAATTTTTCTTTTGCCGCCTTTCAATATACAAAGGAAGTGAATGGGAGGAGCTGGACGTTAAATCATTAAGGGCAATTGGGTCAGTGCCATATTAGTAAAAGTTTAATTGCTATGTCGATAATAAAATCTGCTCTCAAAATAGTGGTACCTAATATATAACACTATATATTATTTTTGCTTGATGCACAAACAACAAAGAAATATATATATACATACACTATCCACTAAGCCAAAATTTAAATTTTTTATTTTGATTGGTCTCAAGTTAAAATATTAATTAGTAAGCTATTAGGCCCTTTTGCTATGATGATCTTTTAGGGTTGTGTATTTATTAATTAGAATCCACTCGATCGCAAAATTAAAATAAAAGCACTTTAGCTTTGCTATAAGGATAAACTAATAATAAAAATAACATCTACTACTACTAATTTAAAAATCAACAAATTATATATATGTAATTGTCTCAAAGTTATCAGTTTTGTCTGAATATATATTGTCTGTTCTTGCCGTACAATTATGATGCTTACATTTTTGTAATTTAATTTAATTTCTGTCTAATCTAATAGTTGTATTAGACAACTACCTTAACTTAAGCATATGGACTACTTTAATTAGTATATCTATATCTATATATATATAGATTGAAAACCTTTTGAAAATTTTAATTTAATGGAGGAGGTATTATAATTTATAATTATAAGCTCAATTTCCAAGTTGGTTTTGTATGAAAATCATGTAGCATATAGTAGTCGTTCTTAATGCAAATATTAATTTGTTTAATTATATATATAATTAAGTACACTTGTAAAGACAAATGCTTCTTCTAATCAATCACACTTTAGAACAGAATTCTAGGGTTATATAATTTGCAAATATAAAGTTTCACTTTTAGGCAACAATCCTGTTTTTAGATAGCTATTTTATTTGTTGGGATGCATACAACTAACTAATTTTTGTTATTACATAGCAACCAATTGGTTTGAATTATGTGTTAGAATAAATAATTTTTAAGAGGGAAAAGGAAAATTATTTTTTTATTATTGGTTTCAGTTGAAATTTGACTTCTTTTAAACACCCAATTAGATAGCAAATTCATAGATTTTTGGACATCACATCATTGCTAATGTACTTTGAATGGTCAATTAGTTGGTTCACATCAATTTTCTTCGAAAATTTCATTCTTCTTTATCATCATTGTTGGAAAGCCTTGTGGAAGATCATATGTATATGGCAACATTTTCCTCTTGATATTTAAAATTAATTGATGCCTCCCCCCAATAGTCACCTTATTAATCATTTCCACTTTTCATATGACTAATTTTGGAATTAAAAATTAATCAAACACTTCATTGCAATATAATACTAGTATATATTTTGCTGAGATTTACTTTTTGTCCAATGCAAATATCAATATATGTGTATAGTTTTGGAAATACAATTTTTTTTTTTTTCAAAATTATACGATTTAGAGATGTCTTACATTAAAACC
Organism: Croton laevigatus; assembly: GCA_949640765.1. Lineage (NCBI taxonomy): Eukaryota > Viridiplantae > Streptophyta > Magnoliopsida > Malpighiales > Euphorbiaceae > Croton > Croton laevigatus. Next base: position 11,880 of record CATIWJ010014060.1, on the reverse strand, counting down.
CGTGATTATTTTCAGGAGTCACAAGAAATTCTTACCAGATAACTAACAAAAAAATTTCACCTACAAAAATAAAATGTTAAAACGATTTTTAAGCCAAAAATATAATAAGAAATATCACGAGAAAGAATAGTTTACGAAAAGTTGACAACTAGTTTATAACCACTTTATAATTCATTATTAGTTATAGTTTGACAAAATATAAAAGTAATTATTTTTGTAAAAAAATAGAAAATGTTTTTCTCTGCAGAGACAAAAAAAAAAAAAAACAAAACAAAAGCTGGTCATTCCACTAAAACCCTAAATTACAAGTAAAAGTTTTCCAAAAGTAGTGGTTATAATTGAAAAATGAGTTCAAGGTTTAATGAAACCATGACAATTTTTTAAATTCATATTAAGATATTTAATTATATTACTAATATATTTACACACTCCATGAAATTATGACAATATTTAAAAGGGGTGTTGTGTTAACTTGTATTAAATGTTGAATCTAAATAACCTAATGATGTCATTTCATTAATAAATTTTAATTAAAAGTATAGAAAAGGTTGCTTATTAAGTTTGATGATTGAGCTAATTTAATTTTCAGCTTAAGCAAGTATGTATAAACAAAGAAACTGTGAGAAAAACCTAATCTTGCAGGTTTAACATTGGATCAAGATTCCACAAATATGGCCTATTGACCTTTGATCACGTGGGTGCCTTACTTGTTGTTTGCTTAGTCTCTAATTAATAGTTTTATGCTCTCAGATTAATAAAATAATGAAGTAATAATTAATTAAATTAATCCCCACTACATGTGAAAGGCTAGTCACTAGTTCTGAAGAGATTAAGCAAATGGAAACAAACGACAGGCTTTGAACTTGAAAGAGAGGACTTTTTTATGAGAAAGCTAAGACGTGCAAAAATATTATAGATTCGAGGCAATATGGTGCCTTTCACATGGGGTTTGATTTGTTTAAGGCAAAAATGAAAATTAAAGATATGATTTTTTAATGAAGAAGACGATAATGGTGGGTTTGTTTAGTAATGGACTTTGATTGTTGTTTAATAATAATTAATTAAGTAATTAGGAGACGAAGATGTGATTAAGGCACTAGGATTAAAGGGTGTTTGATAGTTTCTAAGTAGTTGTATTCATCTCCTTCATTTTCCACGACTTCTTCTTTCTCAAGGTAAGAGCCTGCCTTTCTTGAAGACCCCACCTTACCATACTCATGCATTTTCATTTTTCACTAACTTGTCATTTTCTGCTTAGGACTTGTTTGGATTTTCTTATTTTTTCTACTTTTAATTTTAAGCTTGTAGTGGTTTGGATTAAGGGTTGGACGAGGATTATGTTCATGTTGAGTTAATTAAACCTCTATATATATATATATATATATATATATATATATATATATAAGGTTTAACTATTTGAGTATTTTGTTAATTGGTTTTAGTAATTTTTCCAGTAAAATTAAAAGTTAAGGTTAAGACGTTAGTTTTTATAAAACACTATTTTTTAAAAGGGTTATACAACACTATTTAAACACGTAAAATTGTCCCACTATAAAACACTACTTAAACGTGTAAAATTGTTCCATTACAAAATGACAGTAACGTCACAAAAGTAGTTTTTAGCATTTTGAGTTCAAAATACTAAAGTAAAAGCTAATCAAAAAGCAGTTATCAAACCTAATCTAATTTGGATCCATGGAGCATCAAATCAATGTAATAAATTTTGTGAAATTACATAATTTATGTAATTTGTGATTCAAGCAGTTGGTTAAAAAATGGAAAATTTAAAGGTATAGATTCTTTTTTTTTTTGAAAGGAAAGATATAGATTCTATTATTAATAAACAAACTTTAAATTAATTAAAAACTAATCTTTGAAAATGAACTATTTTGTCTATTTCAAAATAACAATTATGAAATTTTAAGTTGGAAGTTCAATTTCTTGATTCGGATAAACATTGATTTCTAAGTTGTGACAAAAGACAACTCATATCAATACTCGTGAATTTGAATTGAAAGTCTTAGCGTAGGGAATCCACCACTTAAATATAGAAAATAAAAATAATTTTAAGTAATTTTAGTGTTTTTACAACTAAATTTTTCTATTTTTTTTTTTTTTTTGACAGTGATTGAAATAGTTTTAAGTGTTATAAGAAAGTGTTTATAAAACAAATACTAGGTACATATTCATTAAAATTACTTATTTGAGCCATAAAGAAAACTTAATTCTATAATATGGTTAGAAGGATTAGTGTTTCATAGAGTGAGGGTCGAATTCCTTTGTTCTATTCAGTTAAATGCTACTTGAATAATTAATTTCATGGAGCACACCTTAGTATATTATTCAAATAACAAAACCAACCTTGCTCTAATTTCATTGAGGTTGGTATTTATAATAATAGTAATAATTCCCATTAATTGGAGGATTAAATGCTTGCAATGCAACCATGACCTAATTAATTATTGGAAAACAAAAACAAAAACAGGCGGACCAATGATAGTAGAATCATGTGTTATTGAAGTGAGTTTAAGTTTTGTGATCTGATTTCTAATTGGATGATTAAGTAACTAATCAAGTCAAATTTATTGGTTAGTGGTTAATAGTATTAACAAAAGAAAGGGGAGAAAAGGCATTTTTCCATCTCCAAAAGGTCTAAATTAAAGCAATAAGAGCAGCAATCTTTTGGCTGCTAATTTGTTTGTTTCTCTAATTTTTTATAGAACCCACTTAGCATCCATTTTTTTACATATAAGACATAATTAACTTAAATACTCCGTTGACCGGCCTTCAAAATGGTTTTGTTGCAATTCAATTATTTTAGGGGTTATGTTTTGTATTTCTATTATTTACAAGAAAATTATAAGGCCGGCCATTACCTAACCAGGAAGACAAAATTTTCATTATAATATAATATACCTCATATTGGAAATTTTTGAAGAAATTATTTTTTTTATTGAAAAAAAAAGGAAAGAATGAGTTCCCTTGCTGAGCACATTTCTTTGAAATGCGCCTCCACTAGTTCCTTCAGAGGCGATGGATAAGCTTGGACGGAGTAGTAAGTAGGGATGGAGGTACTGCCACCTGTGAAGACTTTGAGGTTGATGTTGGTAATTGGGTTATTGATGATAGTAGGAGAAAGAAGTATTTTAAAGATGTTGTTATGCGCGAGAATAGTGGCGATGGTGTTTTGCCAGGTTTTATGGTAGCAGATGATGTTTGATCGGATGAAGAATCTAATGGTGAAGGTGATGACGATCCGGATCGTCCTACTATCCGTGTGTCAGCAGAGGAAAAAAAGAAGCTACGTGCACCTTGGAAGCAAACCTTGATACTGTAATTGTTGGGAAGGTCAGTTGGTTTGTTCGTTTGCTTTGGGGAATTAAGTCAGCACTAGAGTTGATTGATCTGGATAATGGTTACTATTTGGCAAAATTTGTTGATCACAAAGAGTATGAGACTACATTATATGGTGGTCCATAGATTGTCACGGATCATTATTTGACAATTAGGCCTTAGCGATTGAATTTTGACCCTTTGTCGGATGTTATTGACAAAGCAATTGTGTGGGTATGAGTTCTTAATTTATCGATTGAGTAATATTCTGACCTATTTTTGTTAAGGTTAGCAAAGCAGATTGGTATGCTGATAAGAATCGATAATGCCACCATGGATGCTTTGAGGGGTAAGTATTGTACGTTGTGCGTTGAGGTTAATCTAGTTAAGCCATTACTAGATAAGTTTAGATTTCGGCTAAAGGTCAAACATTTGGAATATGAAGGTTTGTAGTTAATATGTTTCAAGTGTGGGTGTTATGGCCATAGACAGGACTTATGTCCTTTATCTAAATTGGCTATGGTGCCAGATGAAACTGAGAATTCATGTGGTCTTTTTAAGTTCAAATGAGGTAGGTCATACTATAATTAGTACCAGTACCGGTGGAAAAAGTTAGTGGAGAGGTATTGGAAGATAATGGGCCATGGATGTTGGCAAGAAAGTCTGTCAAAAGAACAGGACGGAGAGGCCGAGTACTAGAGGATTTTGTGGGTAAGGTTGTTTCAAATTTGAATAGTGTTCGTGCTAAAAAAAATGTGTACAAACATCAACAGGTTTACTCTACTTGTTAAGGAGGAATCAGGAGGTGATGTTTTTACTTCAGATGGAATGGTTCATTCCAGTTTGAAACCTATTGTGGTCCAGGATTCTAGTGTAGGGGAGAATGGGCCGAAGGTTAATGGTTAAAGTAAAGCTACAGGTAAGCAGATAATGAGTCAGCAGGGAATATGTTCCAAAACGAGTTAAAGAGAGCTCCTCTCAGTCCAAACTTTTGTTTGATACAAAACTATAGGTAGACGTGTTAATACACTTAGGCCTATTATTTTTGCAAAAATGGCGGTGACTGGAGATGTTTCTATGGTTATTGATAGAATCATACCAAGTCAAGTTACGATTAATTTTGGTGTTGGCAATTTTGCTATTCCTTCATCTAGTTCTGTGGGCGTTCGGTCTGAAAAAGCTGTGGCAGTAGGCTCTTATTGTGTGATTATAGGGTTTGCTGCTGGAAGTGTTGTAGTTGAGAGTTGTGTCTGATAATCTTAAGATGTTAGATTTTAGGGATTTAATTGGTGGTCCGATAAAGATTGGTCAGACTGAAGGGCAAAATACAAAGTTCATCCCTTTGGTTGACATAGGTGGAAGAGATATTATGTTGAATGTGCAGTAGGATGTAGTAGATCATATTGCAGACGATTGTGCCTGATGTTCAAGTTGGTTTTTTTTACTTGATCTTGCTTTGTTTTTATGTTAATCGTTGTTTGGAATATTCAAGGCATTACTTTTAAAAGAAGGTAACATCTTTTGAAAGACTATTATAGGCAATACAGGTTGGTCCTGGTGGGTTTAGTGGAACCTTATATCTCGGGATTCCAAGCAGATTGTATTTCGAGTTCTTATAAAGGCTGTTGGTTTTAGTGATGGCTTGTGATTATTCTAAAAGGAAAGTTTGGGGGTAGTTCGGGTGATTTTTACTAATTCATAGTTTATGCATGTAGAAGTTACAGATAGCACTAGTTTTCAGTGGTTTTTTTTTATTTTGATTTATGGTTGTCTGAATGAAAGATGGAGGAGGAGGGTGTTTGATTTGCTTATGGAGATGGGTTGTGCGTGTTTTAAGCTTTGACTTTTGGTTAGAGATTTCAATGTTGTCATAGATGAAGGTGAAACTACGAGTATTAGATCACATGTTTGTAGTTGGTTTGATCGATTCATATGTTGGGTGAATGAGATGGGTTTGAATCATTTGGGTTTTCCTAGATTTGTTTTTAGTTAGGTTAAGGGTCCTTCTGCTGAACGGTTTCAAACTATGAGATTAGATAGAGCTTTGTCAATTTTGGCTTAGTGTTATCATTTTTCATCTGCTTTAGTTTTACATTTGAAAAGGGTAACTTTGGATCATTGTCATTTACTTGTTAAATTAAGTGATAGTTAGGGGAGCTTTATTTCTCAATTTCATTTTTAGTTTACTTGGATGAAATATGGTGGTTTTCCCCAGCTTTTGGAGGAGGTTTGGTAGAGTCATCGGTGTTTGCAAGATAATTTGGAGTCTTTTAGATCTTCATTGGAAGTTTAGAAGTCAGATGTGTTTAGGTGTATATAAACATAAAAAGAAGATTCTAGCTAGATTGAAGGGTGTTTAACATAAAAATGGTTTTGATAGGAATAAGGGTTTACGCAAGCTTAAGGCAAAACTTATTAAGTAGTTAGAGGATATTCTAAATCAGAAAGAGTTGTTGTGGTACCAAAAATCAAGGAAGGAGTGAATTCTTGATGGTGATCGTAATACTGCTTATTCTCATGTTGCGGCTATGATTAAAGGTTCTAAGAAGAGAGTGTTAAGGTTGAAGGATAAGTAGGGTAATTGGGAGGAGGATATAGAGAAACTTTGAGCTTTAGTTGTTTCCTTTATTAAGCATTTTTACATTGATGAAGGGGTCTTTGGGGCCTTTTGTGACTTTTAATTCATTTTCTGTGGTGTCCTAGAGACTTCTGATGGTGATTAATGAGTGGTTAACTGGGGAGGAAATTTCCAACGCTATTTTTACTATGGCTCTGGATAAGAGTCCAGGTCAATATGGTTTTCAAGCTGATTTTTATCAAAGGAATTTAGAAATGGTAGGACTGGCAATGACGAAGTTAGCTTTGGAGCTTCTTTATGAGGGTGTGATGCCAACTAATATTTGTAATACTATGATCACTTTGTTGCCTAAAGAGGATAGCCTTCAGTTTATTTCTCAGTTTTATCCAATTAGTCTTTGTAATGTGAGTTTTAAAATTCTTACTAATGTTTTGACTAATCAGATGAGACAAATTTTTTTCCAGCTATTGTTGGTCAAAATCAGACAACTTTCATTCCAGGACTATTATTGCATGATAATATGGTGATTTTGCAAGAGGTTGTTCATTCTTTCAATTGTAAGACAGGTTTGAAAGGGTGGATGATTTTTAAGGTTGATTTGGAGAAATCTTATGATAGATTACGTTGGAGTTTTATTTTTGAATCTTAGGTTATGGCAGGTTTTTCTAGTGGCTAGGTAGATTTAATTAGCAAGTGTTTGGAATCCAATAAGATCCATGTGACTTGGAATGAGATTTTGTCTAAGGTTTTTATTCCATCTAGGGGAGTGCACCAAGAAGATCCGATGTCGCCATATTTGTTTGTGGTGGCTATGGAAAGGTTGGGGCATAGTATTTTTTATTGGGTGGAGAATGGTTCTTGGAAACCAGTTAAAGTCGGGCGTGCATGTCTTATATTGTCTCATTTATTTTTCGCAGATGATTTATTATTATTTGCGGAAGCTTCATTGGAGTGGGCGATTATGGTAAATGATTATTTATCACAATTCTGCCAATGCTTCCCCCGTCGCCCGGGGGGGGGGGTGGGGTGGGAGGAAGTTAATTATGGGAAGTCTAGTGTGATGTTTTCTAGTAACACGTCAGGGGCAATTCGACGTAAGGTTTGTGAAATAATGAATGTACATTAAACATATAACTTGGGAAATAATGGCTGAGTTAATAAAGGGATTTTTTGAACCTTTTATCTCGAATTGATAAGCATTTGGTTGGTTAGAAAATTAAAAATTTTCTTTTATAGGCAAAATAATACTTGTTAAATCAATTTTGTTTGCTTTGCCGAATCATATTATACAGGTGATGTATTTGCCCAGAGCAGTGTGTGATGAATTTGATTGTAAAGTGGGGAATTTTATATAGGGTACAAGTGATGATGATACACAACGAGTTCATTTGGTTAATTGGAATTTAGTAACATCTTCTACCGCTCAAGGTGGTTTAGGTGTTAAGTCTTATAGAGCCATGAATGATGCTTTGCTAGCTAAGTTAGGTTAGAGATTCTTGCATGAAAATGATGCTTTATGGGCACAGGGTTTTGAAGGGAAAGTATGTTTGGAATGAGGTTGGTTTGAATATTTTGTGTGATCATCAAGGTGCATCTTTTGTTTGGAGAGGGATGTTGAAGGTGAAGGATTTGTTGCTTAATGGGTGTTCAATTATAACAGTAGTGGTTGTCAAATTTGGTTTTGGGATGATGTATGGTTAGTTGATAAACAATTGATGACTCTTGCTTTGTAATCCATTTTTTATGATGATGGTGTGTTGGTAGTAAGGGATTTTTTTGGAAAGAATTCATGGCGGTAGGAGGTGTTAGAAGGTTTGGTGCATCAAGATGTGTTGGCTTTGTTAGAATCTATAGTTTTGACTCTGGATTCTAATGGTATTGATGGTTTGGCCTGGTGGGAACAAGTAATGGTAGGTTTATGGTAGTGAGTGCGTATAATATGGCATTAGGCAGAGCGAGTTTAGTTGAGTAGAGAATTTGGAAACAGGTTTGGAAATTGAAAGTTCGTTGATGGGTGAGGTGTTTTATGTGGCTTTTGTTTTATCATAATAAATTGATGACAAATGAGCAAAGAGTTAAGTAGAAGTTAGTCAAGATTTGGCCCCATTTTGTGGGTGAATGGAGTCTTTGAAACATTTGTTTTAGGACTATATTTTAGCTAAAGAAATATGGGCAAGTTTGGTGGATAGTTCAACTTTGCTGGTGTTTAAGGGGCTGCAAGTGGCGAATTGGCTACAGAAAAATAAAGAGTTTGTATTTCTTAGTTTTTCAGAGATTGAGCCGGTTGAGGTATTTGCACAGGTGTTGTAGAAATTATGGCAATGGCAGAATGGGAGAACTTTTCGAGATCATTGGCTGAATTTGATATCTCAAATTGCTGATGTAGTCAGGTTCAGACAAACACTCGAGCTGGGGTTAGTCGTCATTTTTTAGAGTGAAGGCGGCAGATTCACTTAGTGGATGTTTATTGGTAAGCATCGGTACAATTTGTTTTCAAATTGAACATTGATAGTGCTTCACGAGGTAACCCAGGTAGAAGTGGAGACGGTGGTCTTATTGGAGATTATCTTGGCAGATGGTATGCAAGTTTTGTATGCATTTGGGTGTGTATGATTCATTAATGGCGGAGTTGCAGACCTTGAAGGAAGGATTAAGATATGCTTGGTCATTGGATTATTATTGTCTTGAGGTTGAAATGGATTCATATGTTGCGGTAAGGCAGGTCCAAGCGAGTGCCTGTGCTGGTCCGAGGTTTTGAAATGTTTTGCAGCAGTGCTTGGAGCTTTTGAATCATAGTTAGGTAGCGACGCTTAGCGGATGTGATGATCAATATGGCTGTAAGTCTCTATGAAAGAAAGGTATATTTTGAGGATCCACTAGATGAAGTTCGACGGGTTTTAGTTGATGATGTGCAGGCTGTGATTTTGCCAAAAATAGTGCGTAGTAGTTGTTTAGGTTTATAGGTGTCCCCTTATTTTATTTAGAAAAAATAAAAATAAATTTTTTATTTTTTTTTTTCTAAAGTGTAATACTAATGATCAAACACGAGAAAAAGACATAATATATATTTTACTAAAACAATGATAGTTTTAACAAAAAGAAATAGTACACATATTAAATTGCATACTAATTAATTACCTTGAAATAGTTTAAATTGAGTAATGATGGGAAGATACACTATGTATTGTATCTAATACGCTAAATTTTTCAACTAATCGCTAAATCGCAAGACTTTAATTTTTATCATTATATGCAATACCCAATGTACCCTTTATAATTGAGATCTTTATTGTTGTCAACCTCCATATGCCTTATAAATGAATTATAGTTGCCCTAATTCTAATTTTTGCTAAAAAAAATCAAAGGAGATTTGCGTTGACTATAAATGTGTTATCTTTATCCGTGAATACAAGAAAGGAAGTCAACATCAAAAGAAAATAAAAGAAAGGTTTTATTTATATATGATAAATCTTAAATGTAACGTAAGATTGGGGTTTTTTTTAATGGAATATTAAGTATTTATTTTTTATTTGTCAATGTATTTTTCATATGTTGTTTAAACGTATAAAGGAGATTAATTTTTTTTTTAAAAAATTAATAAACGTTGCAATCAGACAGTCCACTTGTGAGTGAAAAAGAAAAAAAAAATGATAATAGTATATAATCTTCAGCTAACTAAGAAAGTTATCTTGTTTCGTTTATTAATAATTTGTTGCACCCTCCAAAATGGAAAATTGTTTAAAACTGAAAATTAATTAGATGCAACGTTACATAATTAAATTAAATTTCAATATTACATACATGGAATTTAATCTGTCAATAATAATAATCTAACCATTTACAACTCTCCTCGGATCTTCTAAAACATTCAACAACATAACACATTACTAGGGTTTTGCCATAATCATATTTTATACATTTAATTAGAAAAACTTTCTGGACATAATATTAGTTTATAACTATGAAACATTTTGTTCTTATAACTAAATCACGAAATGTGGATTAATTTAGATTCGAACTTTGTAGAGCCACTAATTTCAATCTATCAAATTTTAATATTGCATATACCATGTTTGTTGGATGGTATTTGTGTTTCATTTATGACATCATTAATAATATGACTTTCATAAGATAGTCACATGAATGGGATTTATATAATACATGTATTTCAAGTGAAAAACATGCATGATGGACTTGACATGTTCAATCAAGTGTAGACAATCATTCAATGAAATACAAAAATACATGAGTGCTAAAAATGATAAACATCCAGCTGAAGCACACACATTTTCCGAATCATATAATTAAAAAATGGATCTAATCTATGATGAGCACGAAGGTGGGAAGAAAGAAAAGACAAAAGAAGGGACCATGAAGCCGACAAAGAGCATCTTTGGAAGAAAACAAAAATAGAAATGAAACAGGGGTTTGCGTAGAGAAAGGGTATGGATGAGGTTGAAGGGGCTGGGCAGCAGTTTCTCCGGCGCTCGTGTAGGCAGAAGAAGGTGGCCTGGCCTGGCCTGTTGTCAGCGAAACCCACGCTTTTTTCATCTCTTCTATTGCTTGCTTCTCTCCTTAACCTAATAAACTTCACAACACTCTGTCTCCATGGATATTCATATTATGCGGTCAAACCCATATCACCAACTCTCTTCCTTCCACCCTCTACTCTATTCTTTCTCTCTCCTCATTCTTTGTTTTAACTTAGCTGTTGTAAGATGTCTGAGTACTCTCACTAACTTTTCCTTCTTGTAATTATATAGTTAAGGGTGTGTATTCAGTAAAATACTAGTATTTAGCTATTTTGACTACGTTTGGAAACAAGTTTTCAAATACATTTAACAAATCAAAATGCTAAAAATAATTTTTTTTTCAATTTAAGTAATGTTTTATAAAAAAATTAAGTTTTTAAATAATTTTTAGTTTTATGCATAATTAATCTAATTCGGTGCATGAATTAAATGATAATTAACGTTGACTTTAAAAAAATAGATATGTATATGATATCTAATTGAAAAATCCAGCATATAAATTTGATATTTAGTTTATTTAATTTATACATATATTTAATTTTTCTTAATTATACATCACTAACTCTAAGCATAAAATTTTATAATATAACATGAAAATTTAATAAAAGATAATTGATAGTGTTATTAGACTACATAACTAAGTATCAAAAAGACCTAGCAGAGAGCTTGGCGTTGAGGAGCGCGTGGTCTTTTTTGTTTTAGTAGTTGGGCATTGCGCAATAACATACCTTACTTTTTTATCTAAAACAATGGGAGAGACACGAATTTAGAAAAGTTTAAAGCATGAGGTATATATATGACATAAGGCATAACCTTACTATCTATGGCAGGTAACGAAGGGAAGTCTGGATTCAAATGGTATAACATTTTCAGAACGTCTTTAGGATGGAAGTTGTAGTCTTTCAGGCTTTGAAGAGTCTCCGCCTCAGTAAGATTAGAGTCTTTATTTTAAGTAGGATTCCTTGGATCGGACTTGAAACTGGTTAGATAACCCAACTCATTGAATGACCTCCCGTCCTTACAAGTAATTATGAGAATGCGGGATTTATAACTCGTCAAGTAAGTTTATGGCCAAGACCAAAAATAAAAACCTGCTCTTCCAAATTAAACAAAGAAACTTGCAAATAGGGTGAGAATGGTCGAGCCCAAGGGATTAGCCGAGCCCAAGGCTAACCAGAAACTGAAACAAAAACTGAAAATTAAAGTAAACGGGGGATTTTTGGAAACTGAAATATTAAGAACGTAAATAACATCAGAATAAAATAAAATTCAGAAATCAATGGAAAACGAGTTCAATCAAAGGTGATTCTTGGTATGAAGTTCATTGGATTGATCATTGACTCTAGGATAACCCTTTAATTAAATATTACAGACAAGTTATAGCCAGGAAGTACGACGACCCAACCAATCTTTCCTTATTCTTAGATTATTAAGGTA
>CATIWJ010013997.1:0-14346 GCA_949640765.1 Croton laevigatus | reverse complement strand
TCTCGCCTCTCGATTTCGAGATACACAGAAACACGTTAACGTGATTTAAATCACGTTAACGTGTTTCTGTGTATCTCGAAATCGAGAGGCGAGAGATGTAGCCTTGCTCATATCCCTTAGCAAATTTATATTTTGTTTACGCTTATTATGGGCATTTTGTGGTCCACGAATGGGATGGTGGCAACTAAATTTGGTCTTTCTACTTAAATGAAAATGAATATGAAATGTATACTGTATGCAGCTATTTGTACTGGGAGATTTACCCACCATTGTCAGCTGTCCGATCTGAGTTGGAACTAGATTAGTCGGGGTAAAGTCTCGGAACCGGGCAGGGTTCCACAAAAAAAAAAAAGTAATAATAACAATAAATATGAAATGCCTTCTACATAAGCAAATTCACAAAAACAAGAGATTCTGATAGTGATACTAAATGGCTCAATGAGCCGATTATTTTAATAAATTGGAAATTAATAGAGTTAACTTTGTTTTTTACAATTATCTAAATATTTATGACACATTTTTTAATATAATAATTTAATGAAAGATAAAAGTGATATCAAAACATATTAATTGCAATTTTAACCCATCTAATTTTGAGTTAAAAATAGGAAAATTTACGAAAATTTTCCTGAGTTTTAACAAAAGCTACAAAAAATTTTCTTGTGGTTTTTTAAGTGGACAAATTTATCTCTGAGTTTTAAATTTGTTAGACAATTTGATCCTTCTGTCTATTTTTTCGGTTAAAGTAGCGGTAAAATAATTAAAATGTAATTTTTTGAGCTTTTTAAAAAAGCTCAAGAATTAGCCGTTTTTCAAGTAAATTTTATGATTGTGAATACTAAAACATTAAAATTATTATTAATAGTCCAATTATTTTTTTTTAGTTTTAATTTCAATAATATTGTATAGATATAACATGGCTTGCGCAATTAAGACTGTGTTAATTTGTTAATAGTTTTTCAAGTAGATTTTATCGTTTCAAACATTCAAATTATTATTTTTAGCATTTAGTAAAATAATTTTAACTGTTTAAATAAAATTTTTTAAAAAATTAAATTTTTTTTAGATTTTAAACTACTACTAAAAATAATTAAAAACTATTAAAAAATTATACACCACTCAAATAAATAATTTTATTGAATACTAATAATATATAATGAATAATTTCACACATTTCTATTGTCATTTATTAATACATTTAATATATGGAAGTCTCAAATTGTTTGGTTTATTTTCCTTTTAGATTGCAAATCAATTTGGTCCCATTATAAGATTTTTTAGGTTTGACTAAAGCTACGTGTCCCCTTCTTTTGATATGTGCAACCTCTTAATCATTTTACAAAAACTTTTGGTATTCTTTTTCCTTTTAAACATCAAACTTCTATTTTCTTATACCTTTCCCAAGAGAATTGGTGCTTTCCCCACCAATTTTTCCAACTAATAAATCATCTTTCCTTAATTTTTGTTTGTTTGTATTTTCTTCATAGATACATACGGAGGGAGGAGGAGGAGGGTGTCAAACCTGAAATCGTGAGCTGGAATCGTGAGTGCCTAAAATTGTGAGTTCCCGAACTGGAGTTGGAATCGTGAGTACCTGGAATTGTGAGTTTTCAAATGAAAGGACTTATCGATCGTACTCGACTGAAAGGACTTATCGATCGTACTCGACTCTCTTTACTTGTTTGTTTAATAAAGGACTTATCGATCGTACTCAAATGAAAGGACTTATCGATCGTACTCGACTCTCTTTACTTGTTTGTTTAATAAGCTATATATATGGTTCAGTTCTAGTATTCTGGACAAAGTAATTGGAATTGCATTGTTATTTTTTCTAGTATAGTTCCTATAACGTCTAAAACTCATTACCGTTCTCATACACAACGCACAGGCAAAATACTAATTTTTTATAGATCATTTAGTACAAAGTAAATCAAAAGGTAAATAAATTTATTGTCGAAAAAGAATAAATTTCACAAAATATTTGTAAAATTTAATTGCATTAATATTTTAAACATAAAATTTAATTAAAAAAAAAACTCATTTCATTTGAGATCAACAACCAGCAAATTACAGCTGGGCCTCATTTCAGTCTATTTCCTCTTTTTTTTTCCTGTCCATCAAATTTCCATTTCCGACCCCTCATTTCCCCACTATTTACACACTTCTCCCCAAGAAAACCATTTTTCTCAGAAAACACCCCCAAAACAAAAAAAGAAACTTGATAAGATCATGTCTACGTGTCCTTCCTTAAATCCACCACGACAACACTCACGTTGTCAGAACTGTGCCTTGCCAGCGCCAGCCTCGTCAGCAACATAGACGCATCTGAGCAAGCTTTGTCCATCATCTCGTCTCCTCCGCCGTACCCACCACCGCCTAATGCCGCCTCCGTTTCCGACGCCGGCGAGTTCTCCGATACTGCCGCACCTTTCCCTTTCCCTTTCAAACACAAACGTGCCACCCCACATGCCGTTTCGTTTGACACCACGTCCCAAAGTCCGTCGCTTGCTAATATTAAACAATCATCCTCCGCCGCCCGATCTGTTATCGTCACCTCCGGCTCACAACTCACGTAGGGTTTCAGGTAATTATCTCCTAAATTGGAATTAAAGAAAAATGCAAGATAATTAGCACCATTAATTACGCAGATTACCAAACGAAACTAAAGGAAAAAGAAACTTCTTTTTTTCTTGACGTACCTATGGCTCTTGACATGGCCAGAACTCCAAGAACTCGTGGACCATCCCAGTAAATGACACGGCCGCCGGCGGCTTGAATCCGGTTCAGCTCGTCTGGACGGTCCGGCTGTTATATAAACCGACCCAGTTTTAAAGTTTGGAAATTTATAATGTTTATCAAAAGGACGTGCATTGCGGCTGTTTGGTTACTGAGAAAATAGTAGAAAGATAAGTACTTTAACGAAATCCATGCAGACAGTTTTTAACTAACCTTGTGATCGGTGGAAAGAGGGATAGGCTTGCCGTTACGGCAGAGAACCGCCCTAGAATCGCCGCAGTTGGCGACAATGATCTTGTCCGGAGTAACGATCGCCACCACAGCTGTAGATCCTACAGCATCGCATTCTGGTGTTTGCATCTCACATCTACAATTTGCACCGACCACTCCTTCATTCCACGCTATCACTTCCTTATCCATCCTGCAAAAGCTTTTCTCCATTGCTACTTTCCACTCGCTCAACGACACCGCCGTCGCCGTTGCCGCCGCTACTGCTCCATTTTTGTAAAGCAGTTCCTCCTTCAGTAGCTCATGCAGTCTGTCTTTACACCTCACTGCCACCTGAAAAAATCCCCAAATTTAATTCAAAAATCGAATTTTACAATCCCTAGAAGAGGAAAAAACTGGCTACTTACATGAGAGCAACCGTGGCCATCGTACACGCCGAAATAGTGAAATTCGGGGGCGGATTCTTTTTCCGTACGACAGAAAGAAGGATGAATCGCTACAGTATCTTCCATATCCCTTCTCCTTCCACAAACCGAAGCGACGCCGTATTTAGGACGCATGACGACATCCACAGCAGGTAGCGACGAAGCCGACGGAGCAGGAGTCAAAATAAAATTTAACGATTTGCTCGAAATTAAAATTCCGTTCGTCTCCGATTTCCCATTTTCGACTTTTAACACAATCGTTTTCTCTTCTTCATTTTCCGACGCTGCTGATGGGTCCAATGGCACCGCCTGAACTTCAACCTTTCGCCTTTTATTCCCATCTTCAGAGTCAGGCGAAACAGCAGCAGTAACTCCGGTAACGATTTTATACCGTCTAATCTCCATTCTCCTTCGTCTAGCAGCTCTCGAACTCCCTTCACACGGTGTCGACGCTTCACTATCACTTACCACTCCACGGCATATCTCAGCCATTAACGAAAGAAAATAATAGAAAAGGAACTCCTTTTTACTACCACTAGTACGACGTTGTACTAGGTATTACCTAACTAGTATTAGTTCATAGTTAGCCTCTTCGTCGCCGGTGAATCAAGATTAGGGTTAAAAATCACCTCTTTTTTTTTTCGCAAGAAAACAGATTTAAGCTGTTAGGAAAGAGGGGAAGAGAGGACATAATTGAAGAGAAGGAAAGAAGAGAAGGTATGAGTCTGCCATGTTGTGAAGGGTTGGTGGGTTACGAAGCAGAAAACTGGAACCTGAAACAAAGAAACAAACACTGACTCTCTTCTTTTCCTTTCTTTTCTTTTGTTTTTCGGTCGCCATGGGCAGGCTGCCCGTCACCGTCACGGGCAGAAGGTACACTATTTTGTGGCGTGACGTACTGCCCTGTAATATTATCTTTCTCTCTCTCTTTCACTAAATCGAGCTCATTTTCACCGTTAGATCTTTTTAGTTCTGGAAATTAAAGGTTTGAACACGTGTCCACCTAATTTTGAGTAAGAAGTACGTGGCCCAATTAGATTTATACACGATAATTCATAAGTACATACTTTCGCCACACGCATGTGGTCCTCCTCTCCTTCTCCTCCTCCTCCTGTACCTTCTTCTTTTTGGTTTATAAAACATCGAACTTTTGAAAAAATTCTTACGTTTTTTTGCCTTTTCAAAATTTTATATGGTTCCGCCTAAATTTTTTTTAATATATAATTAAATTTAATACTCCTATTTATTAGTACATATAAGTGAGACTTTTAGTATTTTTAGTTGAAGTAGTATAATTTTATCTTTTATCTTATAGTGGATGTAATTTATTTTTAGTACATGTAAGGTCCACTTTTATAATGAGTGGATATAAGTTGATTACTTTTTAGGGTAAAATGGGAAAGAAAATTATAGAAAAAAAAGAAAATGAAGTAAAAGTTTCAATAATTTTGAAATAGAGGTAGTATTAGATTTTTTTTTCAAAAATATTATTACCTCTATTTTTAAAATAGTGAGACTTTAGAATAAAATTTTATTTTTAAATAATTAAGATTTTTTATATTACGTCGGTGTTTTTCATTTCTTTACGTTTGCTTTTCACCAATACCAATAAAATTAACTTTTCACCGATATTAAAACAGAAATAATAATAAACAATTACTAATCTTCTAAAAAATTTACTTTTTCACCAATATCAATAAAGAAATAATAATAAAAAATTACAAAACTTACCATAAATGGAAATGTAAACAATTCAAAAACACACCTAAAAATAAAAACGTAAAGAAATGAAAAATATAGAGGTAGTACTTTTTATTAAATTAAGACAATTATGCTCTTTATCTTATAATTGATACTACCTCCGTTTTCATGAGTTGTTTACATTTTCGTTTTTGGGTGTTTTTTTGAGTTGTTTACATTTCTATTTATAGTAAGTTTTGTAATTGTTTATTATTATTTTTTTATTGGTATTGGTGAAAAAGTAACTTTCTTAAATGATTAGTAATTGTTTATTATTATTTCTGTATTGGTATTGGTGAAAAGTGGGTTTGTATTGGTATTAGTGAAATAGTGAATGTAAAGAAATGAAAAAAAACAGAGGTAGTATAATTTATCTTTAGTGCATATCGAATCTATTTTTATATTAGGTGGATATAAATAATTACTTTTTAACGTAAAATAAAAAAAATTACAATAAAAAATAAAATAAATAATAAAAATCTCATTATTTAAAAAAAAAAGAGATATTATTAGATACTTGTTACATAATTAAGCTTTTGAGATCAAATAATTCTCCCCTAAACTATCCTTGCAATTCATTTTCAATTAACAAATCAAAATATTACTATGTAATAAACGGCACAATTGGAAATATTAATGACAATAGTTATCAAATCAAAAATAATAATTTATATAATCACAAGTGTTTAAATACACAATCTTCTATCTTTCAAAATAAAAATCTAGCCAATAAGTGTATTAATTTTGTCATTCTACTTTTCATGAAAGTTGTAATATATGAAGTTCTCAAGTTTGATACCTGTCAACTATAATATCAGTACCTATTTAGTGCATAAAGCATATTAATATTCGATACGTTAGTCACCTCATTTCAATTAAATGAATTAATTAATTGATTACAAAATGAAAGAATTAGGATAATTAATTTATCAAATAAATAGAAAATTTGTCAAAATAATTCATATAATTTTGCTGTATTTTTTCATTTAGACAACTGTAAGCTCAAATATAAATTTTTCTATTGTATTATGTATTTATTTTATTATTATAAATAGTATAAAGAAAAAGGGTAGAATTGTTATTGCTCAAATACTTTAGGGACTGCGATGTAATTTAATTAGCTTGATTGATATTTACT
Organism: Croton laevigatus; assembly: GCA_949640765.1. Classification (NCBI taxonomy): domain Eukaryota; kingdom Viridiplantae; phylum Streptophyta; class Magnoliopsida; order Malpighiales; family Euphorbiaceae; genus Croton; species Croton laevigatus. Next base: position 8,079 of record CATIWJ010013997.1, on the reverse strand, counting down.
AGTTTAGTGTATATAGTTAGCTAAAGCTCTGAAATTGACACACTTAATACAATTTTTTGCTTCTCTCTCCTCTCAATCAGTATCCATTTTCCTTCTCTGTAATATGGTATCAGAGATCGTTCAGTTTATGGAATTGATTGCTTTTTTTTTATTATTCTTCATCTTTATTGTCTCATTGATTCTATGTTTCCATGGAAAATCAAAATTCAGAAAACCCTAGTTTTGTGAATTCTTCAAATCTTTCAAGTATTGCAGAAGATTCTTTCTCGCCATTCTTCATCCATCATTCAGAGAATCATATTTTTGTTGTTGTCTTACTTGAGCTCACAACTTCCAATTACCCTTCTCACTCACAACTTCCAATTAGGGGTGTTCAGGTTCGGTTCACCGAACAAAAAACGATAAGTGCGAACCGATATAAACCAAAAATCGATAAGAAAAAACCAAAATCGAACCAAATCTCTTGGAAACCGAACCGAATTATCGGTTCGGTTCACGGTTAAAACCGAAGTTTAAAATTAGTTAATAAATCAGGTTTAAAACGACTACATTTTGACGAAAATCAACGGTTTTTAGGCTTATCGGTTTGGTTTTGAACTGGCCGAACCGATTCGATTTTTTTGCTAATAATAACCGAAATTTCGGTTTGGTTTATGGTTCGATTTTCAGTTTGCGATTTTTTTAAACACCCCTACTTCTAATTACCCTTCTTAGAAGAGATCCTTTCTTCTTATCGTCTCTATTCGTAACAAATAGGGCTTTCTTGATAAATCTATTTAGAAACCATTTATAGAAAGTTCTATCTTTCAATCTTGGCAACATTACAACAATCTATTGGTTGCATGGATTCTTTGTTCAGTTTTAAGTTCTATAGCTTCGACAATCTTCTATTTGGATGATGCTATGCATATTTAGGACAAGTTGAGTCTCAAATTCTCTCAACCTGATGATTCAAAGATTTGTCAACTTTAAAACAATTATGCTTAATTGTTCAAGGTACTCATTATATGGACTCCTATTTCTCATATTTGAATGCAATTTGGGAGGAGTTGAGGTTGTTTAGACCTCCTTCTTACTGTTCTTGTTGATAATGCAACAACAAATGCTTCAGGAAGTTCGTTGATCTCCAATAGAGGGATCAAGTATACAAGTTTCTAAATGGCTTGAATGAAACCTTTCAAGGATTGAGGTCACAAATTCTTGCCATGAATCCTGTGTCTAATCTTAATCAAGTGTATAATATGGTTATCAGAGAAGAAAACCAGAGATCTACATCTTTATCTTTTAATGCACTCATTGTTGAAGCTTCAGCTATGACGGTTAAGGGAAAAAAAAAAAGGGAAATGAGTATATGGTTTGTTATAACTATGGAAAGTCAGGGCACATAAAAGCTAAATGCTATAGAATTATTGGATTTCCTACTGATTTCAACTTTACTAGAAGCAAAAGAGTAAATAACTCCAATGCTAATCGTCTGGCTCATCAAGTGTCCAATAATTCTCATCAACATCAAGTGTCAAATAATTCTGCTCATCAAGTTTACTCTTTTAATGGAAATTCTTCTAAAGGATTTTCAGGCTTCTTTACCTCAACCTATTGCTCTTTTTTCTAATAGCATGTTAGTAATTCATATTGCTAAAAATATAGTGTTCCATGAGAGGAAAAAAACACACATAGAAACTGACTGTCATTTTATCAGAGAAAAGATTGCATTAGGTATTCTACAACCAGTTTATTTGAACATAACATAGCAAATAGCTGACTTATTTACCAAAGCGTTGCATCCATCTCAGTTTAAGTATTTGTTAAGCAAGTTGAGCATTCTCAACATCTGTGTTCAACTTGAGGGAGAGTATAAACAATATAAATTTAAATGATAGAATTGTTATTGCTTGAACACTTTTGGGACTGCAATATAATTTAATTACTTGATTGATATTTACTAGTTTAGTCCTTGTATGTAGTTAGCTAAAACTCTGAGATTGAGACACACTTAATACAAATTTTGCTTCTCTCTCTTCTCAATCAATAACTGTTTTCCTTCTATGTAATAATTATTCACCGAGTGTCATGATATAATTGCCTCTAAAATCGTTCAATAAATACAGACTAATTTGTATATGAATGCACCACATAAACCATTGGCGCCTATTAGAATGTATTATGTTAAAAAAAAATTAAGAATAAATGTAAATAATTATTAATATAGTTAAGAGCATTATCTGGCAAAGTCAAAATTTTTTAAACCCCCACTTGTAATTTCAACAAACATGAATTTGTACACTAATAAAAATTTGTTAGCCAACTAAAAAATACTAATTGGCATAATATTTTATTCAGAATTAACAAAGAAGGAAACACGTGTCAAGATCAGGGAATACGAGATTGAACATGGATGGAGATTTAAATTCTAAAACTTTTATTCCTCTGTGGCCCTATCAAACCCCATTACGTATCAGTTGCTGACATTAACATAAATGGGACCCACCACGAGTTGACTAAGCTTAAAGCTTCTTCATCATATTCCACGTGTCCGTGTCCTACTCCAACATATCGCCCCGAACTTTTTGTCTTGTGTGACACGTTTTACCTGTAAATTATACACGTATTTAAATTCTTTCTTTCTTTCTTTCTTAATTTTATTTTATCTTACATGTAGTGTACAAGGTAAAACTAGTTACTGTATCCGATTTTCTCATTTCTTTATATTCATTATTTCACTAATACCAATATAAATCCATTTTTCACCGATACCAATATAGAAATAATAATAAATAATTACTAATCCTTTAAAAAATTTACTTTTTTTACTAATATCAATAAAAAATAATAATAAACAATTATAAAATTTACTATAAATAAAAATTTAAACAATTCAAAAAAACATCCAAAAACAGAAATGTAAACATCTCATAAAAACGGAGGTAGTATTAGTTTTTTGTATTCGTAATAACTTTTGATTTTGATATTGTTGTTTATTTGAAAAGAAATATCTTTAATCAATTATTAATAAGTTTAATGTTTGTTAACTATCAGTATAAACCAAACCATCTTTACCAACTAACCTAACTGATTAGGCCACTTGTTTAACTGTAAAAACCCATGATTTTGTGAGTGAATATAATAATTAAGGTGATGCTATTATGCCAACCTCCTCATGTCCGGACGATTTTTTATTTATTTTTATTACTTTTATTATTTTTATTTTTTTTAAAAATAAAATTATAAACTATCTATATTTAGTTTTGAGAGTAATTTTAGAAGGTCACAGTTTATAGATCTGACTCTATTTAAAAAATATCATATAAAATAAGTACAATTATTGACACTATTAAACTCAACGGTTTTAATTATTTTATGTGATATTTTTAAAATAAAATTGAATCTGTAAATTGCGACTCTTTAAAATTAATCTGGAAATTAAATATAAATAATTTATGATTTTATTTAAAAAAAATTAAAAAAAAAAACATAAAAGAGAGGTCGTCAAGGTCGACCTCGTACAATACTCACCCTGATAATTTTTATGCAATCACATTAAAAATGGTCCTTTTTTTTTTTAATCAACCGATTATTCAAAAACTTTATATTTACTCTAATTTTGCCCGGAATTTGAAATTAATGCATCAGACTAACTATAAACTTTAATTTTAGAGCATGTTTTTAAGTTTTTACGAAGTTGGGGATGCAACCCTATGAATAACAATTATATATGGCATTAGATGATGAAGTGCAAAAATAGTGTTCTCTCTGTTCTGTTTAGATTGAGAAATGGAGGAAAATACAAATCTTTAAGTATGATGCACAAAATTTTCTGTTTTACCTTTTAGTTTGGAGAGATTAAAAGAAGGGAAAATTACGTTTTTGTTCATAGATTTTGTCATAATCTACTATTATGCCACTGTGTTTTTCGAAATAGACATTTTTGTACCTACGTTTTGCTTCAGTCATTCATTAGCGGTAATCATGAATTAAGTTTAAATCTTTCCAATTTTGGATAAGAGTTTGTGATGTTCCTGATGAGGGAATTGATTACTCGAGTTTTTGTAACAAATTTGGGTGATTTTAGTACAATGGAATTCGAAAACTAACAAAGGCTTCTCGAGTTTTTTTTTTGGATTTTTAACGGAAAATGGCAAAAAACTTAATGGAAGGACAAAATTGTATGACGGAAGCAAAATGTAAAGACAAAAATGTCCATTTCAAAAAACACAGAAACAAAATTATGGATTATTCTGACAAAACTCAGAGGTAAAAATGCAATTTTCCCTTAAAAGAAAAATGTTTGTCAATAGAGTCCATGTATGTTAGGTTATTGTCCATAGAGTCCATGTATGTTAGGTTATTAATTTAACTTTTTTAAGAAGAAAATTTCTCTATGTAAATTCAACATCAAATATGAAAATTTTCTGATGAAAATATTAATTTATAATTCAATCTCATTGTAAAGATAAATATATTTTTCGTATTTTTATTTTATATTTTGTAAGAATGACATATTTTTGAAAAAAAACCTTTATAAATTGTTAGTTGAGTTCCCTGTCATGGTTAGGGTTTTCTACCTGGGAGAGATCTGCCTATACCTAGGGGTGAGAATTGAACCGGACAACATGCTATTGTGTAATTTTTAGTGCCTTCCTAAATTTTTAGGGATATAAAAAATACAATCTTATTTCTTACCGATAATTAAGTTGTCTTATCTTGTCCTCTCCTATTTTTTTGGGACAAAACAACATGATACTTCGGATCCAAATATAAAATAAATTGAACCAGATAAAAATTGATTAAGATTTTTTAAAATTATATTTTTGAAAAAATACTTAATAATGTGCTTAATAAAACAAATTATACAATTCAAAATAATTAAATAATATTCATAAATATATAATTTTTTTAAAAAAATTTACAAATTCGTTATAAATTTTGAGTTGTTATAAAATAAGAATTTGATTAATGCAAGGTTAAATCGGGCTAAATTTTATGATTATAAGGTTTAGTTAGTTAGAACTGACTTTTATATATATGGTAGGTATTCCATTTTCAAGATAAGACGGGATGATACAAAATTTCAGCATAAAACAGTTGGGTATTTGTTAAAGTCTCATTCTCATACTAAAATTATTTTTGATACTAAATTCGGGACGGGACAATAAAATTTACATCGGATATTTTTGGAACAAAATTTTTGAAATAGTTTACAGGACGGGTTGAAATTCCCACAAACTTTAATAGGAAAATTAAGAAATAACTAAGGGCATTGATCATAATACACTTAAATTAGTTTTAAAAATTAATAATTCTCAAACATAATTTGTTTTAACGTATGAGATAATAGTTTTCCTTATCAAAGGGCTTCTTACCATGGACCAACATGATTCATGGTTTTGCAATTAATAATTCTACAATATGTGTTTTGGAATAATGAATACTATTAAATGTAGGTCCATGGTTCTTAGGAATTATAGTTTGGCCCCATTATTTGAAGTAAGCAAGGAATCCAAGTCAAGTAAGATTTTTGGGTACACGTGGAATGAAACAACTGGACAACGTGTGCAGTGACAGTATGGTTAGTGGGGTCGTAGAATACCCATCGGGATGGTTCCACGTGTAAAATCCGGCTGGCGAGCAGTTGTACTCTGTCCGGTGCATGAAGTTGACAGCAGCAAATGCATCTGCCACGTGACAAACATGGGGAAACCATCTCACACAAAAGCCTAAATGAATTAATTACTATTTTATTTCATGTCTTACAAAATTATATAATTACGCTACGCCTTATATTTTTTTTATTTTTAATTATTTTATTTAGTTTTAATAAATTTATTTATTTCATTCAAAATAAAATTATTTTTTACTAAGTCCATCTAATTTAATTTAGGATCTATTTAATTTAGCTGTTCATAATAGTTATTAGCTAATAGTTAATAGCTGATTCGGATTGATATTTGATAAAAATACAATAATTGCGGTTACAACATGAAATTGTCAATAAATATATAATAATTTATTAAATATTAATTTTATTTTATTTTAATAAGATTTACATAGTTCTCATATGAATCAGCTACAATGAAAAAATTGTGAATAAGAACATATTGAAACAACAACTATTTTGAGGTTTCCACGACTAATTTTAAAATTTATCAAACATAAAAACTTTTACTTTTAAGTTCTTAACCACTATCAGCTGTATAAAACAGCTAAATCAAACTTCTTTTTATTTATTTAAGTTAATTAATATTATATTTAATTTGTACAAATTTACTTTTTTTAAAAAAAAAAAGTTTATATATTTAATTTTAAAATATACATAATTTCTAATACCCACGTTAGCATGTATACTGTTTTTGGAAATTCCTCTACGAGTCAATCATATTCAAAATATTGCTTTTTTCATTTATTTTTTTCAACGTTATAACACGCCGTTACGGACGGGTGTTTCGAACCTCAGTATATTAGGAAACCAGTTCAACTCTTTTACCACTATATTAGGCCCGTTCCCCAAAATATTCAAAATATTACTTTTTCATGATTTCATTAAAAAAAAAGAAATATTATATAAAAAATTAATAGAAATAGTACAAAAATGTACATTTATATCGAATATAGTCAAATTATAATTTTTCAAAAGGATTTTGATACTATTATGATGTTTTTTTTTTATTTTTTAACAAGATTACGATGTTTTTCTTAATTTTCAATGTTCAATTTTTCCTAATTACAGAATTATCCTCAACAACATTTATGGAAAAATTTTGGTATGAGACCAATTATGTTAATAATTGAATTGTCTGTCCCACATAAAAACAATAATCATAGTTATTAAAAATTAGCCCAATATTTTAAAATTAAATATAAATTAATTTGTACTGCTAAATTTCTAGTCTCATAATTTATAACGATAAAATTATTTGTCTCGCAGCAAAACTACGAGACAAAGAACGATTTTGATTTTTTTTTTTTCCGACTTGGACAATAGACTGTTTATATCGAATTTTGAAATCAATTTTAATGATCTATAGTTTATAAAATTTGACTTTATATTATAAATTAAATATAAAATAATTAGAACCGTTAATGAAACTTGATGATCCAACGGTTCTTGTGCATCTTATTCGAACTCTTTTATAAATTAATTAAATTAGAGGTGTTTTGAAATGATGGTTTGGTTAAGTTAGGTGATTATGGTTAGTTACCATATTTTTTCTCTTATTGGAATTGAAACCGCACCAAACTCCATTAAAAGGAGAAACTCTATTCGGGACACTTACAGAACCCTGATAGGTTAACAGGAAGGACACGTTCCGCAAAAGGAAGGTGCTTAGGGAGGAAGAAAGATGAAATCGGGATGAGAGAAAAATAAGAAAACATTAAAAAATTTATGAGAGAAATGAGAAAAAAAAGAAAGAAAGGACACGTTGAGAGAAAGGAGAGATGACGTGGCGGTGGTTGGATTGGCGGTGGGATGGTGGATTGCATGCATGAATGGCGCGTAGATTTGAAATTTTCAGGGCAGGCTTTTTGTGTTTGAAAGAGAAGAGGATTGGAGGGTTTGCATCAAAATTTGAAGACAAAATTGTTTTGTGGGAAGGAGGAGAAGAAGACTTAGGTGGTGGGTTTTGTAATATTTAATTTTAAACTTTGCATAAAAGATAAAAATATACAGAATATGAGGTGTGTTTTGGAATTTGTATTTTGATAATATATACCATTTTCTAACTATTTTTTCTTAGCCAAAACTATTAGGATGTAATTTTTTGGATACAAGCCCCGTCAACGTACTAATAGCATTAATAAATTTCTGTACTAAATTTAAATTTTATACAAGCACTTTATTTAATATTGTTAACAATGCATGTATTACACATAAACAGATGAAGCGTGAAGGTCACCAAAACATAAAAATGGCCTCATTTTCAAACAACATTAAAAAAAAAATTGTTTCTCCTCTATGGCTGCATCGTTTCTTCGTCTTCTTATTCCTTCCTCACCTATCAAAACCTAGAAATTCAGCAATAGAGGAGAAACAATTTTGATTAGCACCACGCCGCCACCATCTTTGCTCCTTCCTTTCTAGCC
>CATIWJ010013904.1:0-15535 GCA_949640765.1 Croton laevigatus | reverse complement strand
TTTGATCTATGAACTTTTATTGAATTACAACTTAGTATCTAAACTTTTCTTCCGTTACAATTTGGTTCTAAACTTCTCTAAATTTACAATTTGGCATATGAATTTCTTTAAATTACAATGTGGTCCATAAACTTCTTTACCAGGTACATTTTAGTCCTGAAACAAAAAAAAAATGTATGCTTATTTTTGGGAAAGATAAATAGTTGAGAGAGAAAACATAGATAGATTGTAGCAGTAGGTATAAGATTCGAGAAACAAATGCACAGAACAAGAAGCAAGTAAGAAGGCAAATTGAATAATGGATGGCCTATACAAGGCTGGACTGGTTAAGTAATGTCTACATCATATCGCTCTCTTTCTTCTATCTAATTCTATTCTACAACTTGAGCAAAGTGAAGACTTTTAAATTATGTTGTACAATTTATTTAGTGAAGGCATTATTAATAGTAATGCAAATAGACAGTGTTTTATAGGTGTACTTGAAATGAAAATGACTTGTGAATTTGAATCACATGCCTTTCAATCAAATTCAATTCTCTATTAATTCACAGCTTCATGACTTGTGGCCCACTTCAGCCCTATATTGAATGACCCAATTCTATTCAAATTAAATGTAATTAATATGGATACAATAATTTGAATACAAGTCTATTTTCAATTTTTAGATGTCCATAATTCTATGAATTTTAGTGAATATTAATTAATATTTATTTTATCTTTTCAATAAATTGAAAAAAATACGGAGTTTTGAAAATATAAATATTAAGTACAATATGGTCACTATCTAATATTTTATTATTATTTAAGTAAATTACTTGTCTTTTTAAAAATGTGAAAAATGAATATGAATCGACTTTATATTTGTGGACAAATGGAATAATAAATAATATTAATGGTTTTTTTAAAAGTAAGTTAAATTGCCAAAACTTTAATTTTTTTTTATCTAAGTAAAAGAAGAATAAAATTTCATAATTAAAAAAAAAAGGAAGAAGAAGAAGAAATTTTAAAAACTTGATGTTTTAAAATCAATGGATTCAATTGGGTTGGGTGTAATGTGGCATTGATCAAATGTAATAGTAGTGGTCAACATCAGAACCAACAAGTTATAACCACTTCTCTTTCAGAAAAAAAATGTTTTAATCACTTTTTCTTTCACTAATAAATAGTATGTTAGTTAGAAGTGATGACGTCGGGATGATTTACACTACCTTTTTTTTTTCAACTCTTATATTGTCGTTTTGCAAGGGATTTTGTGGTTGATCTGCAAAATTTCCACTATATTTCTTTTATTAAATGCGGTTGCATAAAAAAAAATTAATATAAAAAAGGATTGAATTCGAGACTTTTTCATCCTAACACATCAACCATGCTGGCACAATTGTAACAAAATTAGTATGATAATGATGCTGCTTTTAGGATCTATTCAGTCCGTATTTCAAAAAATCTGTATTTTTAATTTATGGAGAAATATTTTAAACCCATTTAGTTTAGAAATAGGTCTAAAAATATAATCAAATTACAACCAATTGTCATAGTCAGCTGTCTAGAAGGTTGAAGTGTCAATCAAGAGGAATAGCATTGCATCTTTAGCTTAAGAGAAAGAAAACCCTTCTTTTAATAAAGAAAAAGGGCCATTTGTAATCCTTTGATAAAGTATGATCCGTTAAATTAATCTCATCCTCGTTAATAATTGCTTATAATTTGGCTTTTTTTTAGGTGTAGAGTATATACCAACCAACCAACTTCTAACCAGCATTTTATTTAAGAAAAATCTAACCAGCATGACCTGTCAGTTTTTAGCTCTATTCATTGATCTTTATTTCCTACAACAAGACTTTTTTAAATTTCCTAGCTAAATGCCAAACCTAGCAACTCATTTTCCATTCCCTCAAATGCAGGAATATATATGTTTATATTTTAATTTTTCTTATTTTACCATTTCCAAAACTTATCTAAACAACTCACTGAAAATTATGTTTACACAAAATTTGAAATTTTTTTTTGTTGTCATTGTAAAATAAAAAAAAAAACTTGGAACTAACAACAAATAATGTAGCAAAAATTTAAAAAAAAAAAAAAGCTAAAAAATATCAAGAATTTCCAAGATGAATCCATTGCATAGAGGGCAATTACCCCTTTGGACCCAGAGCTCTCTTGAACATAACCTGCAAAATGTATGACCGCAGGGGATAAATGCCGCACCTTTATGCCTAACCATGCACACGCAGCAAGTATGCTCAATTCCATCACCACCGTTCATTTCATCATCATCTTCTTCTTCTTCGCATTCATCATATTCATCTCCCATTACGTAGCTGGACCCCACAAATCCCATTTGCCTATCGGTTTCTTCCAACAAATCCATTAACGACATCCTCACTGGTTGCGCCTCGGCTGCTCTCGTGTTCGTCGTAGAATCTGCTTCCCCTTCCTCCGCCTCATAATCCCCTTCCTCCGCCCCTGCTTCTGCCGCGGCCTGAGCAGCTGCCTCAGCTTCTGCTGCTTCCTGAGCCGCTACAGCTTCCCTTGCTGACATTGCTCGTTCCTCTGTTAATATTGCGCCTAGACGGCGGCTACTTTGCCCCACTTCTTCTTCGGCGTCGAAGAACTGATTTGAATCAGGGCTACGAATTGAGTTATGCCGCGACATTTGCGCTCTGAGATTCCGCGAAGGAGGAGGTTCGTCGCAGTGAATGCCGAGAGAAGATTCGTCGCACCGCATTGACTCGGATGGAGACAGACCGTACCTGGAGGAGGTCCGGCGACACATGACTGGCCTGTGAGTAGGAACGGTCGAATTATCATTGGAATCCTCTGACTGAGCTGATTCGACGGTGGAGGACATTCTATTGAAACGCACCGAATTGCGGCGGGAAATGGAGGATCTAGGTTGCTGACAATTGTTATTATTCTGGATAGGAATATCGGAGGCGGGAACAGGGACGGAGGAGGTCCAAGCAGAACCGGATCGTTTAAGACGAAGACGTTCTCTGAAAGCTTTCCAAGTCTTCTTATTGTGGCCAAACAAGGAGCCATGATGAGGCTCATCGTCACGAATTATATCCAAAAGAGTTCTGTTGATCTGAGCCTGCGAAGGAACGACAGCAGCTGCCGGTCTTTTTTCTCCGCCCAAAACGGCATCTAGAGTCAATCCAGCTAAGTCTCTGTTATTCTCAAGTGCAGACATTTGTTCCAGAAGCGAGAGTCTTCGGCGACCACCACCACCACCAGGGCGACCTTCTTCCATCATAAACAAAATTACAAATCCCAAGACAAATTAAAAACTAGTTCTAAATACACATTCCAATAAATAAAAAAAATTCTAGAAAACGGAATGAGAATTTTTCTAGGAAAAAACGGAGATCTAAATAGAAAGAAAATTAGCATTGGATACCTTGATTATATTTCTGGTAGCTTATATATTTATCACTGCAGCTTTTCAATTATGAAACTGAAAAAAGAAAAGGAAAAAAAGTAAAAGTAAGATTAATTTGACCAGAAGAGACAGGAAATGTATATATGAGAGATAAAGGAACAGAGACCAAAACCAAAACCAAAACCAAAAGAGGGAGTCGTCTGTTATGTTATGTTTGGATTATGGGTTTTGTTTGTATTTGTCTCTCTAAATCTGATACTAAGAAGAAATGAGAGGATGATAGAGCGCGTCTTATGGCTCCTTTTTCATTACCATTATTTGCGGGAACCTTTTTTTGTTTTTATTATTTTTTTCAACAAATATATTTCGAATGAAAATGGTGTCTATTTTCATTTCACTTTAGGAATGCAGGAGGAACGCCAGTTTATTTAATATTTTGTCTTTCTTTACCCATTTTTGCCAATATTTTCAATTTTAATCGGGTAATTGTATTTTTTTTTTTTAAACCACACAATAATACACGTCCGCATGGTTTAGACCCTCAACTTCTTAAACGGGATAACTATTAAATACCACTCGAATTTTCACAAATTATATTAAAAATCAGCTTTTTTTTTTTTGAAATGATCAGGAAATCAGCTTGGTCTTGAAGAAAATAATTTTATTAGATAAAAAACTTGTTCTTCCAACAATGAATTTGCGTAATGACATGTAAAAGCAACCTTATTAAAATATGGGGTTAATATGTATTTCACTTGCAAGTTTTGGCAAAAAAATTATTTGACTCCCTTACTTTTTTTGGGAGCCACTTTGATCCCTGAACTTCATAAAATGTTCACATTTCAGTTTTTGGCCATACTGAATCGTACGAGAGTGATGTTAAACGCTGCTGAGCTCATGAAGAGTGCCATGGAGGATGTTGCAATTACATGGTGAAAAAAAACAAAACAAAAGGGAAAAAATTGACTACGAAAGATTATAAACCCTAACAAATCATGTAGAGTTATTCTTCCTCCCTCTCTAACTAGCTTTCTTCTTCCTCTCGAAAGTTTCATCTCAATTTCTTTTGAAGGACTCAATTTAAGGATGTTTATGATGAAATCATTATTGTAATAAAAATTTGCCAACTCTTAAGTTTTCAATATATATATATATATATATATATATATATACATATTTTGAAGCTTGTAACCCGTACATATGATACAAAGTTAATAATATTAAAGCCTGTAATCCGCACTTAGGATAGGGCATCAATGGCTTTATATAGACAAATTAAAAGAAGAAACCTAACCTTGGAACGTTGAAATTCCAAAAAAAAAAAAAAGCCTTCTTCAATGACTTCAATCTGGTGCTCTCAATAGCTTCAATCAACTGAATAATGGTGAAAGAATTGAAAAATAATTTATTTCTTTTAGGTTTTGCTTAAACTGTCTCCATTTTCTCTCACCAAACTAGTGGTGCATTCGTTTGGCTTTTTTAGTGAAATAATCGAGAAGAACACAAGTGAAACTTCATATTCCTCTTCCTATAAACATTTCCATCAATAATTCATGTGAGGCCTACTTTACCATGATATACAATTATTTGCCATGGTGTATAATTTCTAGCCCACATGGTTATTAATTTATGTCATGTCATAACGCGCATGTGACATGTGTTTTTTTAATTTAGCAAACGATTGAAATGTGAACGTTTTATGAAGTTCATAGATCAAAATGTCTTCCCCAAAAAATCAGGTACAAAGTTTGGGGCAAAATATATCTTAACTCTTAAAATATGAGTTTGCTTGACAAAAGAGCATATAATATAACAGTTATTATGCAATTATGTAACTTTTGACGAATGAAAATTTGAAAATGATTTTGTGCATTGATTGGTATAGCATTAAATCACCAACTCATAAAAATATGTTTTATAAATCAGGCATTAATAACCTCACATGCAGGAACATAATTATTTATAAATACTAGATGGACCACCTCAACTTATCCCTTCTTATTGGTTCCAAAAAAAAAGGCTTATCCCCTTCTTTTTATTTATGATGATTGGAAATTCAAGATAACTCTCTTCAAAAAGAAATTTAAGATACATACATGTAATTTGCATCAACTTATTTCATTTTGAATAAAATTAAAAGAGTATGCTGATTTGTATTTATTTAAGAATTAACATTCTACACAGAATAAGTCTGTCAAATGTATTTATATTTTATAGGTGATACATAAATATGTCCATTTGAATTTGCTTTAAAAATATTGAATTTGTAAGATTGGAAACAAGTATAACGACTGCGCTGCCATTTGTAATGATCCAAAAACAGGCTATGACAAAAATGCAGTGAGACTAATAAATACCTATAACAAAATCTAAAGTGGTATGACTTTTAATAAGTTTAGCAAGCAACGAGAAAATGCCACAATACAATGTCAATAACATCTTTTTACACCCTAAATTATTATAAGTTTTCACTCATATTAATTAATAGTATTATAAAGCCCTGAACTATGTATTTAAAACGGGTCAGTCACACCTTTGAAGCCTTGACAAAACCTCCAAAAACCACGTCATTTTCTGAGGTAAATATTTAAACCTCTCACTCCTCATTCACACAATTTTTTCATATGCTTGGTGGGCATTTCATCAAACCTCTTCTTCCAACTCTTCCAGCCTGCTCTAACAAACCTACAATACAAAGCATAATGTTCTGCCCTTGGTTCAATCATGTACCTATCCTTCATTGACTCAAAAAGCTCTATGCCCAGTTAGAGTGTTCAAATGAAGCCGTTAATTCGTGAAATTCGATTAATTAGGGGAAAAATTTTGTTAAAAAATATTTTCAATCGTTAATCCGTAAGATATTTCTTAAACTTCATTAATTCGCGAAATTTTCATTAAAGAAAAATTTTTCCCAAATTAACATATTAACACCAAAATAAACCTAGGAGCCTCTTTTTTCCTCTCTTTCTGCCCCTTCATTCTCTCTTCTACCGTTCACTATTTTCTATCTGTGAAAATTTGAAGAAATTTGTGAGGATTTCTTATGTACAAAATTTGTGAAAATTTGAAGAAATTTTGCAAATTTCTTTTTGCTGCAATTTTTACTACATTTTTATGAAATTTCTTTAAAAACGTTAAATAAGAAAATTATTCGTTAAATTCAATAAATTGAAAAATTCGTAAGAATTAATTAATTCGTTAAATCGTTCGGAAAAAAAAAATATTTTTTTATTCTAAAATTTTTACCATTTTAATGAATGAATACCCTAATGCTCAGACCAACACTGCTACAAGTTGACAAGTAAACATACCATTGTTACCTAGTTGGCTCAACTCATTCTCTTCCTCACCATTATGCCAATTTATGTAAAAAATAAAAAATAAAGATAGGGTCTTGTACAAAATGCTAATGTTACAATTATGGTGAACACTCTTTGGTGATTATCGAAAATCGAATCGAACTGATGAAAGACTTTCAATAATAGGTATTCGGTAAATCAGTAAAGGATTATAGGAATTAATAATTACTAATATTTTTTACTGAACTAATCTAAGGAGTTAAACGACGGTGTTTTGATATAATATATAATGTATGTAATAACAGTAAAACAATGGCGTTTTAAATTGAATTTTATAAATTTTTGTTATTTCAATTACTGATCGTTTATCCTAATTAATAACTAGAACGTTTGATAAAAAAAAAATTATGACAATGAAAATATTCAGTATTGGTGATTTCACTAAAATTCCGATAATTGGTTACTGACCAATCGAATCCGAATTCTCATCCCTAATTACAACAACTAAAAAGCCAAAAGAAAAAATTTAAAGCAGATGAAGAAAAGTTTTGAAAACACAAAGAAAGAGCTTTGGAAGGACCTAAGAATTAATGGACCAAAACTGTGAGAACCCATAAATTTATTTTTCAAATCATAAGGACCTAAGAGTCTATTTGGTGAAACCATATAGATCTGGGAATTATTCTCCCATGATTAAATAGAAAGGGGATGGGTAATATTGACTTTTTTCTAAGTTACTAACGGTGAAATGACAGAATAAGTATGAAGAGACTCGAGAGTTGAACAATAATAAATCTATCTCAGGAACCCGACAGCATATTTTCTAAAATACAAGCACCTAAAAGAATATTAGCATATGGTTGAGGGATTGAAAGTAATTCTCCCTAAATTCTATACTTACATTAAAATTCACCTGCCCAATTTTCAAATTGTAATAATGCCGCAATGAGATGGGGTGATCAAGATTAACAAAAAAACCGAACCAAATCGAATTTTCAGTCAACTAATAGTTCGGTTTGGTTTTTGGTTATAAGAGGGGGAAAATAAAAAATTTCAATTCGAGATTCAGTTCTATGAGTCTGATAACCGAACCAAACTGACCGAAATCAAAATAACATCGTTTTGATATAGGATTATATTATATACCCATAAAGCAAAAAGACATCGTTTTATTACCAAAAACCTAAATTAAAGTAGCTGATCTATCCCGATTGCTTGTCTCCCTCATTTCCTTCTGCCTCATATATACCCTAGCCATTGTCGCCACCTCCTCCACTCCGCCACTCTCTCTCTCTACCTTTTATCTTTGCCCCCGCCTCCACCTTCACTCCACCGTTCTTCTTTGTGTTTCTTCTTCTTCTTTGTGTTTTGAGAACTGTGGGAACCAGTGATTTTTTTTTTCCAGAACCAGTTCGGTAGCCATTTATTTTGGCCAGAACCAATGCTATCCACCTTCACCTTTTGCCAAATCCTGACGAAGACACCCGAGGCCAGTTTAGTTCAGGTGAGTTTTCGTTCTAAGTTTAGGGTTTTCATCATGGATTATTTAAGTTTTGTATAATATGAGCAAATGCTATGATTTTTTTTAACGTTTTCTTGTTTCTATTAATTCCTTAAAATTGTGTTGCAATGAGATGTTGTATGTGAGCAGTCGATCAGATGACAAGGAAGAAGATAATGGAAGGGGCGGAGTTCTTCGAAGGGGATGCTTTCTATGTAATTCTTCCTTTTTTTCTTTAATTTGTCATTTTTATCCAAATATTGCACACTTGATCATTGATTATTCTGTTTATGGCACAATTAATATATTTTTTTGGGTTGTGGCAATCATGGAGTTGTGTTTGTTAGTAGATTTTTCTGATTTTGGCAGTGATAATGTAGGTGTGGTTGTGTCTGCAAACAATAGTTGTAATTATAGCAGCGGGAGTGATTGTCGTGGTGTTGGTGGTTTCCGGCCATAGAAAAAAAACGACTAAAGCTCCTTGTGGAAGTGAAATTTAGATGAAGGGAATTTTCGGTTTAAAATCGAACCGAACCAAACCGAAATCTAACCGAAAAATCAGTTTAGTTTTACGTTTTTTTGGTTCGGTTTTCAGTGTCCACATTTTCTTATCGATTTTTGGTCAGTTTATTTACTGAACCGACTTTGATGACATCTAGCAACGACGGGTAGTAGAATTTACAATAATGGAAACTTAATGGGTCTGTTTACAATTAGGCTCGCACGTTTTGGGAGAATCTCCGCGGCTTCTCGACCCTTCTATTGAACAACTGGTTTTCGACCCTTACGTTACTCCTTTATAATTCTTCTCCTCTGTTATTGCAAGACGCCATTCTTGCTTCCTGCTTTCTGTCAAAGCACGGTCCATCCTCTTCCTCTCACACCGGTGATTGCCAATCTATACTTCCTTTTTGTGTTCTTTTCGTTTGGGTAGTTGGATTTTGATATTAAGATCTGATTATGTGATATTTCCTTGTTGTTCTTGATTGCTTCAATTTTTCAGGGAATCTTATTGCTTCATAATCGATCGATAATGACTCATATCCTTTGCAGATCAGATTTGTTTCTCTTCTTTCTCTGTGCTTTACATTTGATTTAATACAAATTTCTTTTATTATCTATTTGGTTGTGATCAAAATTCGTTTAATCTGAATCAACCAGACGGATTAATCAAGGAAAATTGTTGTTTTTGAACTGTTACTCTTTGGTTTATGAATTTTTTGCTTGTTTGACTTTAACTGAAGCGAACGCGGGAACCAGAGAGAGCGAGATCGGGAAAGAGCTCAGGCAAGGGCTGGCAACAAATTCAGAAACCCTAAAGACGATGGATTAACTCCTGAACAACGCCGTGAGAGGTACATTATTACCTAATTTTGGTTGATTTAGTGGTGTAGTTTTCGTACTTCATTTTTAATTTCTTCTGTGAATTATCAGGGACGCGAAGGCTTTACAGGAAAAAGCAGCCAGGAAGGCTGCTCAGGCAGCTGCAGGAGGTAATAACGCCGGCGGCAAAATTAATAAGAAGTGATTGCCGGATTATTGTTGAGAAGGTGTACATTTAGGTATATGATATTGTTTGTACTGGATCCGTTTTATTTATTTTTATCAGATTTGGTGATGTGGTCATTGGATGTTGTGTATTAGTCAAATGAACAATTGCAAACAATTCACCGATGATGTTAACTTATGAACCTTTGATTAATTTGAAATGGAATTCCTATGTGAATCGGTGTGAGTTGTTTTGGGTAGTGTTCCTTTATTTTTTATTTATTATTATTATTTTTTTTTTGGGGCAAAGGGTAGTGTTCCTTTAATTTACTGCAATTTTGTTTTATTAGATTGATAATAATCTCTTCTGTATCATTGATCCATGCATTTCTTAGTGATAATGTTAATATACTAGTGAACGGAAATGTTTATTTTTCTCCAATGTCTCGCGCAATTGATTTGGCATATGGGAGCATACCTTAATACATTGGGTTTAGGAAAAAATTCTAAAATTTAAGAGGTGATCAATATTGGTCAAATATTATTTTCTTGTTTGGCCAATAACATATTAATGTTTTGTATTATTGTGATTTTATTATACGCTTTATGCCTTCATTAAGTGGTGGTAATTTTAAGCTGTTCAACTACGTGATTATTATATACTAGTATTCTCTGTTCAATGGTTGATTGTGCATGATGTAAAAATTGACGGAGGGCGTGTAAGCAATTGAAATTGGTCTCTAATTTGACACATTAAGTACAAAAAATGACGTTTTGCTATCTTGAGAATGGAAAACATGTGAAACGACATGAAAATTGAATCCCCATCTTAAGGGTATTTTACTCCCCAGAATAATGGAAAACAGGCAGAATCCTACTCGAGCACTGCATCACCGTCAATCACCACCTCGTCCGTACAAGTTCCTACCATCGAACCAAAGCCTAATCGACGGTGAGTTTCACTGGCACCAACATCCACCAAACTGTCATCAGGAAAGGAACAAAAAAAAAATCGCCCTTAATTGCTATTGGAATCCGAAATCTTTAATTAGTCAACAATTGCTGGTTTGATGACACGAATGGACTCCTAAAGTGAATAATTTTTAGTACCAGTATCATTGTTGTTTATTGGTCGAAAATAGAGATAGAGTCAGATCGAAAAATGGCCAAAATGACATAAAAATTCCAAAGGAGCATGTAAAATTATATTTTGATCCTTATATCGTTATTTTAATAGAAAAATAAACATAAGTGTATATTTGTCCAACGGAATTGAAACCCAGAGATATATTTGTCCACTAAAAAAAGATAAGAAGAAAAATGTATAATATCATAAAACACATGGAGATTTTTTATAAATTTTCCGCACACACACATATATATATATAAAGAGAGAGAGAGAGATGGGTTGAAAAATGGGTCAAAACAATCAAAAACTTCAAATACATAAAACGAGATCTTTCGTTAGTCGGACAAAAAAAAAAGAAAAGAAAGGATACCAAATTATGAATACTCATGTCGAGTGCTTCAATTTGTTATACTCACTTATAAGATTTACCATCCGAAATGGAAATGGAAGTTCGAGGCAAAAATTACAAGTTTAGTCCTTCGTCAAGGTTGAAGACGATCAAACTTATAGTTTGGTCCTCAAATTCATCAAAATGGTATGTTTTGATTAAAAAAAAAAACTACATTTTGTTCTTTGAATTTTCTGTAAATCACATAGCATACGCACTTCCGTCCGTGTGTATATTACACACTGTTAAACCATGGATGGAGAGGCTTGTGTACATTAAACGCGTAGATGACCCTAAAATATAAAATCATAATAGTACATGAGACTTTGATATGTTATTGGCCTACTTGTTTTGAGTGTAAATAGTGTTTATGGGTCCATCCCTCTTACAACATGTGTTGATAGAACTATGTACTGAACTTAGGGGAGATCTATAATTGTGATTCGAGAGTTGATTTGATGTTAGACCAAGTGGAAGATACTATTATTAGATTAGGAGAAAAGATGATGTCTTATATCTGGAGTTCAATGGTTGAGAATGCATTGCATTTAATCCTTAACAAGGAAGTAACTAAACTATTTTCAATTTGGTGGTACTGCTTTTCTGTTGTTGGTATATGCATTATGCAGATCTCTTCTCTTTAATTTCTTTCTTATTGGCCATAAATCAAGATATTGGTGAATTCTGTTCGTTTGAATAAAAATTGATTTGATTAGTACTTCCGACCCATTTAGATAATTTGGCCAAAAAAATTTTTTGGCAGCCAATCTAATTGACTAATTCCTTTCCTTTTAATTTGGCCAAAAAAAAATTTCACTCTCTAAATTTAGCAGAAGAAAAAATTATAGGCAGGGGCGGGCGGAGGGAGGTGAGGCACAGTGCATGCACATGCCTCACCTCAAATTTTCAACGCATGCAATTGAACAGATAGCATAGCATATGACAAAACAAAGGAACTACTACTACTAAGACAAAACAAATTAAAAATCCAATGACTATGTCATTTTGTTAAGAAATGAAAAATAAGCCCAGCAGCCCACTCCACCACAGTCACGCCACAAATTAATTCAAAATTCTAAACCCCATCAATCTTTTTTTTTTTTTTCAATGAAAACAACCCTATCAAATTTCAAAACAACATCATTTTCTCGTTAACCTCCCAAAAAAAAAGAAAAAAGTCATCTGCCCTAATTAGGCAAAGACCCGCAATAAAGAAAAAGCAATCATCGACCGAGATCCAATTTTTACCTGAAAAATCATAAGGTACTTAAGAAACATATTTAAATAATTACATATCATTTTTTTTAATTTGGTTATTAACTACCTATCTTGATTTAGATTTTATATATAATTTAGATGTAAATTTGTATTTGGATATTGGATTTCCTTTTCGACAGTTGTAGGGGTGGCAAATAGTTCAGGTCGGATCGGGTTCTGGTTGATTATTCCCAGCCCGAATTTGATCTGTTTAGATAAAAAGGTTGGGAGTCTTAATCCTAACCTGATCTATTAGGTTATCGGGTCAATCTGATCTTTTTTTTTTTTGTTAGGCAAGTCATTTTCGGGTTAGGCATGTCATTTCATGTTAGATAGGTCATTTTCGGGTTAAATATGTTATTTTCAGGTTAGACATGTCATTTTCGGATTGAAATTTTTCGGGCTAGACATGTCATTTTCGGGTTGAAACCTAATCCATTTAATTTCAGATTGGATTTGTGTCGACCCGTTTAAATAAACAGATCGAAAATCTTAACCCTAACCTGCTATTTTCAAGTCGGGTTCATATCGAATTAGTAGGTCGGATCATCTTTTACCACCATTAAACAGTTGGATGTTTATATTGTTAAAATGCTTTTTAAGCCTATATTTTTAGAACATTGTTTTGTCCATTACAACAATTTCAATCGAAAAAACTTTTTCTGCTATGAATATAATAAAAATACGTTACGAAATAGGATATGGGATCAATGTTTAAATAATATTATGATTTTTTTATGTAGAGAAAAAAAATTTATTAAAACACTTTGTAATGAGACTTTTATTAAATGGTTTCAAACTTGAAGAATTGTCTTCTATTATAATTGTAAACATTTAAGATTTTAAATACACTTTTTGTTTTCCTATTATTTAGTATTTCTATTTTCAGTTACACTGATTAAATATTCTGGCTCAGCCACTGGTTGATTGGTGGAACAGAACTTCATCCAAACCTGCCAAAAAGAGAGGCCTATATAAAAGTTAACATTGTTGTCCATATTAAAACAAAATCTAAGTTAAAACATCAAACAATTTTACAATAGCTACTACTCTTAAAATCACTACAGTAGTTATTACCAATTTTTTTACCATTGTTATGATTATTAAAAATGGTGATAACTGTTGTAGCGATTTTGGTGTAAAAACGGCGATGGAGATGAGCTTAGTGGTTGGTTGCACAACAATTTTCTTTTTTTGAGAAAATAAACTATATTTTTATTAAATATCCAAGCTTAAAATTGACAATTTAAAATTATCACCCAATCACCAACGTTTGCCATTGACGGAGACGCTTGGACTAAACCATGAGCCACCAACTTATTAGTGCAAGGTAAAATATGATGAAACACAACGTTTTTAATTTCACTTTTTAGAATTTTGTTTTGTGATTTGGATATGTTCTCTTATTGAAGCTGAATTTATTTAGAGATCTTATTTTGTTCAATAATATTTTTAAATTTCTCTAAATATAATTTAGATTTTTCTTAAAGAGAAAATATAAATATCTCAAATTGAGACGGTTCAAAGGAGATAAAAATGAAAATGCAATATTTTTATTTTTGAAATTAAAAATGTTTTATTGATTAATATTACTAATATAACCTTTAAATTATTTAATAATCTAAATAAAAAATGAGATGGTTATCTTCTTCTTTTGCGAAACTATATTATCTTATTTGGTTTGGAGTCTTTGTGCTCCTGAAATCAGTTTTTTTCCCACCGACTCAAATGTGTATAGATTATTATGAACAGATTCTGAATGCATTTTGCTTTTTCCTTTCATCTTCTGCTATTGAGGATTGCTTATAATTCATTTGTAGTATTTTGATAAAAATTAATAGAAAGTTGCAGTTTTATTCACTGCCATATGTAGTTTCCGAATTGTAATTTTTAGTGCAACTCCTTCAATATTCAACGGTCTACTTCAAATATTCAAAGTCACACACACACTTATATATATATATATATATATATATATATATATAAACCACGTTTTAGTGTAGGGAACAATGAATTCTTAATCCGAATATAATTGTAATAAGACTTTCATTCCCTATCGTGCAATGAAGAATTTCTTTTATCGCTAAAGAATACTAATTCACATAGTTTAGTAATAATTTATATTAACTATAATATAATTAAAGAAATAATATAAAAAATTGGCAAAGAAGTAAATTACTATTATAAATTAAATTAAAATTAAATATAAATGTTAAGTTTTGATATTCTTATCACTCGATTGAGACATTTCAATTTTAAACATATATCACTACCATTTCTTTGAAGTACTTAAAGTCACACTATCCCAAATAATAATTAATTTGAAATTATCTTCTGTCGTGGAATAATAGTTTAATTTGTGTTTATAATTTTCAATTAAAATTTAAATTAATTTCTATTCATAACTTTTTTTATTTTTTTTTTAAATCATATTATATATTATTTAGAAATAGTACAAAATAATAAAATATCACACATGATGTTTACTATAAAATACTATTTTAATTGTTACTAATTTATTTAAATTTATATATTTATGAATTTAAATAAAACATTAAATAAATAAAACTTATACTAATTTATTTACATATAATTCAAAAATAAAAATGAATTAAAATATATGAAAAAAATTGTAACACCCCAACTCACCTTACGAATAAGACAAGCTAGAGTGTCACAGAACTGCTAATCTCTCTAATCATACTTAATCTGTAATTTACAACACATCACAAATTTACAGACTAGCAAAAATCATCCTTACACTAATCTCCTGCCATGTTTTTACATAATAATTAACTAGTACATTACGCCAGAATTTACTCCATAAAGCTTGATCTCTGGAAACTGACCGGCCACTATTGTTCCTCCCACGTCATCTAATTGCGGACCTGCGAGTTACAGAAATAACTCGCTGAGCAACTCCATGCTCAGTGGGTACAATATATATATAATCTTTTTTTTTAAAAGCATTTCACATATCAAACAACAAATCCATTTTGTATCATTTTTCAATTATTACTTGCATTCAAAAATTGGATAAAAAGTACAACACAAGTTTATTTCTATTCTCGAATCACTTTCATTTCATGAAATCATT
>CATIWJ010013887.1:0-23460 GCA_949640765.1 Croton laevigatus | reverse complement strand
TGGATCACGACCGAACCTAAAGCTCTTAAACTTATCTTAGGAAGCCCAACAGGCCAGTAGAGTAAAAATGAGATTAAAGATTTACTTTGATTGATAATTGTTTAATGAAATGAATTTTATTGATTGTTTTTCCCTCTTGAATATATAATTATGATATGTATAATTTCTTGAAAGAAATTTTGTCTACTGATTTTATACAACATTGTGTTAAAATTTATATATTGTACCCACTGAGCATGGAGTTGCTCAGCGAGTTATTTCCTTAACTCGCAGGTCCGCATGTAGATGAGCAGACGGAACAACAATAACATAGCGGGGTCCCAGAAGCTGTAATGCCTGATATATATCTTTTGGTTTTTGGCATGTATCTATATAGTAATATATAAAGTTGTGGTACCACTACCTTATAAATAGTAGAACTTTGTAATTGTGTAAATATATGTAAATTATTTATTTAATATATTTAATTACGGTTTAGTTAACAGACGTTGACGTCATGTGACACCTCAATTTGTCTTATTTGTAAGGTGGATTTGGGGTGTTACAATGTGCGTACGTGATATCTATGTTAAAAAAATCCTAATAATAAACTTTACAAATTAAACCTTAAATATTTAGCATAATTTAGATTTATATTTACATACTAACTATAGAATTCATTTTAATAAAAATCTACCCAAAATATTGTTATTGCTGGCTGGCGGCTGGCTTGAGCTACTGCTACTGCTTCTACTTCAGCTTCATTATATTCTGTGAGTTAGACATATAGCTCGCTGAGCAATTATGTCCAATGGATACTTTAACTATTGAAAAATAATATAATTTAAAAGCAAATAGAATTTAAAAACATTACTGAAATAATCATAAATATATTAAATTATAAATGAAATAGGCAAGATATATCATTTTCTGTTAAACTTTATTGTATAGGTAGCTCTATTAGGCATCTAGGTGAACATAAGAATAAGGCCACAGTATAACTATATGTCTATATGAAGTAGCCCTGCTACTTAATCTCAAGCGCCAAAGTCTGTATGTATATTTCAACGGCTGTAGCAGGAGTCTGCATGTATATCTCAACGACCGTAGTCGGAGTCTGTATAGAAATATGCAGTATTACTAAAGTATATGATGCATTATATTCTTAGCTCACTTGTTCAGCCAATTCTAAGTAGAGCATAAAATATTTAATTGGATATACGAGTATTTAACTGGATGTGCTACTGTTTAACTGGATATATAATAAATTACTTGATACTGGACGCACATAATTTGCATTACCGAAATTATAAATATCAAAACCATGTTTCATCGCATTAATTTAAATGACACTTTCATATGACAAAATTCATTAAGTTTTCTTTCATAAATTATGAAAATTCCAATTTTTACAAAACAATCCTTTTTGCAGAAAGAAACCTAAGCTTTTCTAGTACTTAGCATTTCCCTAAAATAACCTTAGTTTACTCTTTTATGATTTTCATAAAAAATTTGCTTTAAGCAAAGAAATATACTCTTGTTTATAATAGTAATACTGCTTATTCGAAATACTACGTAAAATTTCATAGAGAAAACACTTGAGATTGCTCGTTTACTGAAAATATGAATTCTGTAGAAAACCACTAGGGTGGTTATGCCAACATGGTGTATATGCACCAAAATTCCATTTCAAACTCAAACATCCATTTTAAAACTCCATTATATACGTATATGAATAATATAAAGTCTATTTTTCAAATGTCCTTTCTGAAGACAGTTTAAAAATTTGCCGAAATATTACCCGAAAATAGAGATTTTCAGATAAACAACAGTTAAATCGAAATATACGTATTTTACATCAATTACTATGTTTGATGCACATATATATAATAAGCAATCATTTTAAGCAGGGGTGTTCAAAAAAAACCGTGAACCGAAAACCGAACCGAACTGAAATGTCGGTTATTTTGAGGTTATGAGCTGAAATCGGTTTTGAACCGAACCGAACCAAAATTATCTGTTCGGTTTCGGTTTTCGTCATTTACGAACCGAACTGACCGATAAGCCTAAAAACCTTTAATTTTCCTTAAAACGCCATCGTTTTATACTGAAATATAGTCGTTTTACACTTAATTTATTAATTTATTTTAATTATCGGTTTTTATATGAACCGAACCGAACCGAACCGATAATTTCGGTTCGGTTCTATTCGGTTTTAGAAGTAATCGGTTCGATTACGGTTCTACACTATCGATTTTCGGTTTCTTCGGTTCGCCACTATCGGTTCGGTTCGGTGAACCGAACCGAACCTGAACACCCCTAATTTTAAGCAGTAATATTCATCAAACATGCGATAGAAATCATTAAAATGCAAGTTTTCAAAGTTAAAGTATTAAACCTCATTCTGACTCTTCTTTTTTATTTTTCCCCCTTGAATTTTTGGTCCTTTCTCCTTCTTCTCTTGCAGCTCTAAGATCATTTACGGCCAATAATAGTGAGGACGCTATATATTCTCTTAGTTTTAACTCATCTCTATTTATATTCACTTTCTCTACATACGCCTATCCCCTAAATTTCACATAATCTTTTTTCTATATATAAACAATCTATAATCATGTAATATTCAACAAATAACTACTTAATTATATCTTTATTTCATTTTTTAGTTTCAATTGAAATCAATTTCAACAAAAATCAATAAGTGACACTATTTATCATCCTTCTATCTTAAATTTCAAGAGTATAAACATGTTTTCTTAACAATTTGACACCCTATAATTGATTAACTAGAAGATTTTAGAAGTTAAAACTTGAGTTAAGGGTTAAAAATCTTACAAAATCTATTCTTTCTCTTTCGCTTGCTCACTGCCAGCACCAACTAAAAAAAGGCAAAGCGGCACTTCTTCTTTTTAACCCTATAGCCATCCCTCTTGGCTATTTATGGCCACGTGCTTTTCCCTTTTTTTATTCAATTTCTTTTTTTTTTTATTTTATTATATATTTTGTATTCCTAAGTTATTAAACCGAGGTGTAATTTTCACTTAATTTAACTTTTCGACAGCTTTTGTTTTTATTAAAGTACTTTTTAGAAGGCAGAAACCAACGTACATTGACTTTAAGTAATAACTCTCTAATATACAAAGTGGTTACCATCAATTACATTACAAATTCAAAACATACTAAAGACCCAAAACATATAGGCTTTTGGTATTTAAATGTAACATATTACTAAAAGTCCTAAACATGTAGGGTTAATACATATAAATCTACCCTAATTAAACCAGGTTAAGATAAATCTAACCGAATCAAGCCAAAGTTCGTTAAACCAAACCCAAAGCACTATAATAAATTTGGATAAATTCATGTGCAAATTGCGTATTTCTAACTAGTTATATAATAAAAGGGTGTTTGTGATTGCTAGTGCTTATTGACTTTTATCTAATAGTAGCTTATTTTCATTTAATTCATTGAATAAAATGACGTATTGTAGGGACCAAAATGAAGTTTCAGGTAACCAAAATGGAATTTCACCTTCTTCCCCAAAAAATCCAATAACTTGTTTGGTAATTTATCAAACCAAAACTAACTTCTTATTTCTGGCACAAATTGGCAAATTAGGACTTAAAAATGAAGTACTCATTTAAAGCAATCTAAATATGATCTCATCTTCACCTATTTAACCACCGAAGTACCATGAAAATTGAGTTTGAAATTCCGAAAAAATACCCGAAAATGATAGTTTCATTGTAGATTTTCTAGCTGACAAACGACAACAAAATTATTGTGAAAATGTGGTTGTTGCTTGGGCTTCCCAAATATGGCCTCTGATTGAACATACGACCATTGTAGCTTTAGGAATTGGAGAAGAAAGAAACTAGCAGTAGACGAGTAAAGTAGAAATTTGAAAAATGTTTGGGGTCATATTAAAATTAAAAGCCAACTTAAAGTACTTATGAATTCCAAAATCTCTAATAAACAGCTTATTGTGTTCCAAAAAAAAGTCATGTGAAACATGTTATGGACCAGTTTTAAACTAAAAAACAAAATTGTGTATAATCAAGTTTGACACAAACACCTCATAAATAAACCACAGTTTATTTAGTTGTATATTTTTTAAACTAGAGAAAGCTAAAGCATTATTAGATCAAAATATAGGGGTAAAGTCATAATTTTATTTTAAATATTATATTATATGTTGACTTTTTCTGCCAGTGTAATAATTTAAGCATACAAAAACGAATGTTAAAAGACACAAAGTGAACAGAATGTATACATGGTTGTATCTTATTAGTCCGTGAGTATGACGAGGTTATACCTAATTGCGTAGAGCAGTTTGTATCTATGCCCATCATTACGTCCTTCCAAATAGCAAATCTGTTTTTGGTACATTTGTATTCCAATCTGTTCCTTCTAAACGTCATTCAATTTTGCACATTGCAATTTTTTTTCCCCTTGTTATTTCTTCTCATACGTACTCATTTTCACGCCTACACCCTTCCGAGATTGAGAGAAATTTAATTTAATAAAGTTATTTTAATTATATTTTGATAATAATATAGTAAAAAGCAGAACCGTCACATAAATTTAAAAGATTATGTATAAAATATTAAAATTAGATGTTGAATACTATAAAAATTAAAATATATATAATTGAAATAAATAAAAAATATATATTCTCAAATTTATTCAATAGAAAATGTTTGTTACAATAATGTATGCTCTGGGTTTTTTTGAAAATTTACACTTTTTTTAGTCTTAATGCCCCTCTAATCAATCATCATTATGGGTGCTTACATTCGGCTTGAGCTAATGTGAATTTTTATTTTGTCGTATTATAATGTGAAGAGCTTTCTTGTGAAATTTTAAAAGCAAATTTTTATGTATTTGACCAATAATGATCATAATAATTTATGATTTCCCCTTCAATAATTATATGATGACATGATACCCTGAGTGACTTTAATTTCAAAAGAAGAGATTTTGTCTGCCCACTTTTCCTCAAAGTTAAAAACTTCTCGAGATATCAAGATCAAAATGGTATAATCTACTAATTCTCATTTTAATAAAACATTTCTTGTATAGGAAGCATTCACTAAGACTTAGGATTTGTTGATTTATTACTTAAAATTTATATTGATTCGTTGCTTACAATTCTAAAATTGCTTAAAAATAAGTTATAATTTGTTTTTTCAAAAATGACTTATAAGCAATTAAAACATACTAGTTTAACAAATTTGCTTTTAACTAGCTAAACTATAATGTAGACTAGTGCAATTGATTTGTGAGTAAGCAAACAATGATTTTGATTGTGTTGTGTTGATGATAGATACGAAACTCATTTTAAAGTGTTTAAATAGGTGCGTTTGAAAATAGATGAGCATATAATAATTATTTATCTGAACAAAGTTCATGAACTTATAAGCAACTAAAGTATAAACAACCATTTGCTTCTTATTTTTTACAAGCATTGCTTATAAGTTAAAAATAAAATTTTATAAACATATCAATAATTAAGGTATCAATAATTAAGGTTTGACCAACTTATAATTTGTAGTTGTAGGTCAGGCGTGGATATGCGGATATGCAATTTTCAATCTCATTAATTTTTAATGATTTTTTTTTTTATTTTATCATCCGATTTTCGGTTATCAAATCACGGGAGCTAACTATTTTGGATTTGAGCCAAGTAGGACTACGAATGGTGGTAAAATTCTCCCTACTAAGTTATAATGTAACTTTCTTTCAATACTTGAACTTGAAACTTTTAATTAAATTAGAACATTATTTTACCAGTTAATCTACACGCTCGGTGGTATTTTTCAATCTCATTATTTTTTTAATGATATTTAATTGCAGAAATTATATACTTATAATTATGATGAATAATAGTTTATATGTGACATAATAAATTCACATTACATATTTCAGGGCAAAATTTATTTTAATTTTTATAAAAAAAATAATAGAGGTGATATAAACCCAAAAGAAATATGATAGTTTAGGCTCATCTTTTCAAATAGTTAACGAATTTACAATTACAAAATTACTTATTCTCTATATATTTTCCCAAATATATTATAATAAGTAATTTTAATTAACTAATTTAAATTATTTTTATTTTTTAAATGATATATTTATTTGATAATAATTAAAACTAATGAATATTTTAATGAGAATATGCAATATTTTTCTTTTCTAATTAAGAATTATAATTAAGTTTGCAATTATCATGCAGTTATTTAATAATGATAAAATATAAAATAAAATAAAAATGTAGAAAAATGCCAAGTCACCATTGAGCACTTCTCTAAGTGCCATGTAAATATCCATTTCTTTGTTTTTTATAGACATCATATATGGATATGGATAGATATAGGATATAGATTGATAAACCTAAACTGAATAAAATGTGGCTAACAACAATTATAAAATATAATTCACTACAAATCATTTGCATAATATTTACAAATGGAAATTAGAATGTTGAAAAACTAAAGCTGACACGAAAGAGTAGTCCCAAAACAAAATTTGCAGCAAAACAAAACCTCATCAAAAACCCAGCTCTTGTTGTCATTTTACTATCTAATTTTCAAGCTAAATCCAAAACCAAGTGCCCCAATCACATTCATTACCAATAATAACACTCCATCACTTGTCAATGTCACAATCTCGGCATATTCTTCCTTCCCACGTACCTGTCCCTCTACTAACACTTCTATGGCTCCAATTCTTTTCTTCCACAAAAAAAATATCACCCATGTTCTATGTTTCAGAATTGCACCTACACGTGGCATAAACTTGTGGTTTTATGGAAAAAACCAGGCCTTGATGAAGATTGCTAATGCTAACTGTAGAAAGAATGCAGCAACCACCACAATTTGGTCATTCCCTTCGATATTATTTTTGAGGTTCATGGCTACGAAAAGCGCTGAGTCGACCCCGGCTGCTAGAATAATCATCCAACGGAGCACCTCAACCGGAATAACTAGCAGGAACTGAAAAATACAATATGATAAGAATGAGACAGTAAATTACTGAACTTATGTAAAAAAAAAATTGAATCTTTATAGTGTTCTTACGGAGGTTAAAATAAAGATGAAGAGTGAATAGCCCCACATGCACCAGTATTGGATAAGACTAGCATTTGTTCCCAGATACTGAAGTAAAAAGTAAAATGCTAGCGGTACCAAAATTGCATATCCGTAGATTGCACATGCTGCCATGTTTATATATCCGACGTCGAAGCTCCAAGAAGTAGTACTGTCAGTGTGTTTCTGCATGAGGTAGGTTGCCAAGTTTCCAAGAGAAGAGAGTACAAATACTAATGTAGTAGAAACCCATATAAGTCCGTATCTACAATATAAAAATTGTCACAAATGAGACCATCAGAGCTCGGGCGAACTACAAGCATCTAATGTTGGCTTCATACATTTAGATTGTAAACGGATCTAAATGATTAGATGCATTTTCCAAAAAAAAAAATCTAGCGTATAGTATAGAAAAGAGAAAACCCAATGGATACTATAGCAAAGACAAATCCCAAATGGATAAAGATATCATATATCATTCCTCTCCGCATTGTAGCTGACAACTTCTATAGATATCAGATAGCAAATTCGAAGAAGAAAAGAAAGTGCTTGAATTGGACTATTGCTGAAAAAAAAGAGAGAATAAAACAAAATCCGATAACACTTCACACTTTTAATTCTTCTTTCTCTGTTGCTATCTCGGTTTTTTTTTTCCCTTGTTTTGCTTTAAATAAGAACAAAAGAACTGTATAAAACATTACTATCATATAATCATATTAAGCACATTAATCAGAATATGTAATTTTCAATATTAAAGAACAGGTTTCATGCATCCAACTTATAATACAAAAAAGAGAAGGAATATTATACAATTTCTTCTAGACTACACTTGCATTTATGATGAATGTATGACATCTAAAAAACCCAATTCCCTAAGCACAAAAATACTTTCCCATTCAATGTACTTAATGGCTTTGTATTAAAAAAATCTATCTAGAAGCAAAATGGTTCCCTAATCCATTGCATGAAAAAGTTTTCTCATGATATTGGTGGCATCAGAAAGATAGAAAATGCCAAACTCACAGATCAGGGTTCGCATCAATCTTGCTGAAAAAGTCACCACCGATAGGATAAAATGAGCTCATCAGTCTGTTCATGACAATGTCAGTATCCACATTGAAATACTGTGTGTATGATGAGACACTGAATACCCCTTTCCAATTGTTTGGTGGTTGTTGCTCAAATCCTTCTGCAAGGACACCAAGAGATCAGACAACATTATTACTGTGACAATGAATGCATAAAAAAAGTGCAGTACCAATAATTTAATATGAAAGTGCACCAATAATAAACATGTACTATGAGAAAATGTCAGAAATTTCTACTCTTTTTCGAAACCCTTCGCAGGTCATAATGTTAATAGAATTCTTGTTAAAAATGGACATATAATCCTACTTTATACCTGTATGAATTGTTGCATCACAGAATATCAGAGAATAAGTTATTAAACATGACAAGGTTTTGGGTTTATGAAAGGAAAAAAAACACATTTCTTCATTAGTTTAGCTTTCATCTCCCTCCTGCATGATAATGTACTTCTATACATAAAATTTTATTGTAAAGGGAAAAAATAACAGCGAAGCTTATCCAATCCACATCGCAAAACATTCCCTGCTTTGAACTAGTTCAGAATATCCAACATCAAAACTGAGCATCTATTATTTGCTAATGAAACTATTCTCCGTGCATTTAAGTTTCATCAATCAAATAAAAGGCAACAATTCATTTATCCTTATAAACCATCCACAAAAGTGAAGCATTTCTGCTCTCTAAATGTGTCTCTAGCATAACAAATATATATTCCCTACTAATCAGGTATTCTCAATTGTGAATACAGGACAAACTATTATGTTAAGTAAAAGACAATGACATTAACCAAGGATATATATGTTCTTCCGATGATAATGCAAATGACTGACCTTTTCTAGAAAAATAAATAATAGAGTACTGTTGCTAACTTATAGCCACGCTATCTATAAGGACAAAGTCATGTTCCAAGTGAAAACTAACTATGATGGGACAATCCTCTAATAGTTTCAGCAAATGTTAACAAAAGATTATCAGGTGAACAGTTTTCAGGTTACAATTCTAACAATTGCCTAGGTTTATATTTTAGCTACAGAAAATCATCAGATAAGCTGAAAGGGAAAAAAAATGCACATGCATTTGTTTGTGTGAACACTACCAATAACTTATATGTGCCAGTCTTCATTTGAAAGTAAATTTGCAAAAACTATCATGAAGGATCATGCCTTGGCCCTTAATGCTAAAAAGTTATTTTGAACACTAAATTATAAAATTAATAACGTGCCTCAAAGTGGTGACTGACACACAAAGAATAGAAAGAAATGCACAGATAAGGAAAACAATGCGGTTAACCTTAAAAATACTTTCTTTCTTCATAGCATAACGATAATCAAGGAAAGTAGATGCTAAAACACCATACCGGGTGGATTTAGCGTTTGATAACCGCGGCTGCTGCCTCCACCACCATTATAATTTGGAGGAAATGTTTGCATATTTGCTTCAGGGACAGGAGCTGCATATACAATGAACAACTTTTTAAACATTAGATCTTTTATCCAGATTCAAGCTTCAAGGTAATACAACATTAACAAATTTCAAAATATCTGAAAGAAAAAGAAAGTCACACCTTCATAATTGGCGGTACTTTTTTCTTCAGTAATCACAGCCTATATAGAAAATGCAGGGGAAAAATCATAAAAATATAACCCCAAAAGTAAATAGAGAGAAAGGGAACCAAAGGAAATGATCCAATTACTTTAAATCAACAAGCTTTCTGCATATAACTATAATCCATTTAAGAAGCTAAAATGCAACTCTTTAATCCAAAATTTCCAAACTAAGCAATTCAAGTCAACCCTATCTTACATTTATTGTCTCCCTCAGTTACATTTAAACCCAATTCTTCAAAAGCTAAACTACATTGGGTTTTTTCTAACAATTTCTAATCTAAATTAAGCAATTAATACAAAACTCAAATCCCAAATGGCAAATTAACACAAAAAAAAAAAAAATATATATATATATATATATTACACAAAAACGATCATGAAATAGATTTTAATAGAAAGAATTCACTACTTACAGGTACTGAGCCAAGCAAATGGCTAGTAGGGAGGTTGGTATAAGACTCATCCATGGAAGAAGACATGTCGTAAGAGATCCAGTACAGAGAAAAAAAAGGAAGGAAGAAGACCTCTTTTTTCAAGAAATTGAATTTAAGGAGTCATAGGAATTGAAATCAAATTGTAAATCGGGAGAAAGTCAAGAAAAATTTGAGGACGGAAAAGCTAGGGATTGGAAAAAGGAAGGCCTAAAACCGTTAGATTTTCGTAATAACGAAGCAAACCGAAGACGGGGAGAGACCTAACAGGTGTAACAGAATTAAACGGCTCAAGAACGTTTGTCGTTTTAATGGTTATGTTTCAGGCGACAAGCGTTCTACCACTTCCACGTGCTAATTGTAAATGATAAGTATGCGATTCGGGCTATTTTCCTTTAAGGCCCAGATTATAAGTTAGAGCTCAAAGCCCATTTTACCTTGGCGTCAACTAGGAAAAAGCCTTATGTATACCCATTTTAGAGCATCTCTAATGTAACACCTCCTATTTGCTTATGTGTCTAACAAAATAAAAGGTGTCAATGAAAATGTAGATAGATGTCAATATGTTAACACCCAATTTAAAACTTTTGTCTCTAATGCAACATTGTCTATTTTGTATTTTTGTTCTTTATTGAAATTATAGTATAATAACTAGCCAATCACAATGCATCATTAAATGTAGACATTGTCAAGAAGGCTTTCTAGAAATAGAAGGTGATCTTGACAATGTCAAGTCCACATAAACTTCACATCCAAAATAAACATTAGCATTGGAGAGCATTTTTGAAAAAAAAAATCTTCTTTCTTTCCTATGTGGCAAGGGGATTAGTGAGATCTACATTAGCATTGGAGATGCTCTTAGTAATTTGGCCACATAGAGCCTCTTGTGAAATTATAGCTAAATAGCACGTTTATAATGTTTATATCTTTTATATAGAGATAGAAAAATCCAAAATCTTAAAAAATAATAACATGAAAATTGTTAAATAAGTAGTTTGACTTTTAATTCAATTAATATAACTTTTATTATGAAAGTTTAACCTAATTAATTATCAAATTTTAATCTCATAAATACGGTTCGATTAAATCGACTGAAAACCAATAAGCAAAATTTCAAACTAAAAACTGAATTGAACTTAGTTAAAAATGATACGAAACCGAACCCTTTTTTTTGTTCGAATCGGTTCAGTTTCGATTTTAAACCGAAATTTCAAAAATCCTCAACATAGCACACTCCAATTCTTGAATTCTGTAAACAATATTATAAATAGCAAAAAACACACATACACACTACAATGGAAATAGACCCAACAATACGATAAGAAGCATCATTTTTAACACAAATTAAGCAAATCCCATAAGCAAAATCATAGAAACTAGAAAGCTTCTTTCTTGTCCTGTATACCAAAAATGGCACCTAATCGGGCTGAATCGAACGAAGATAGGATCTGGATGAATTGCGGCCTGTCGTGTTTCTCATTCCCTTCAATAGAGAGACGATCGTTCACCACTTCCGACTACTACTTCCCACCGATCATTCAACCATCAACAAATTCTTCCTATCGGCTGGGCCTCCACCTACAGGCTATAGTCTACAGCTACACATTGCTAGACCTAATAGAAAATAGAAAAAAAATAGGAAAAGAGAGAGAACACCTAAACTACTAATCCGACCACTACCTGCGACCAAGTTAGCCATCCAACGATGCACTTTTCTAAAAAAACCCAGTACCATGATCTTCTCCCTCAGCTATAATCTCCATTAGCGTAATTTGGTTAGAAGGAAACCAAAACATACAAAAAAGCTTCACTGTGAAATAGTCTCGCCACCGATGTGGCGATGGCAATCATAGCCTATGGCTAAGGAACAGATCGGTGTGGTGGCTGAGGAGAGGACAGAGAGATCGGTGGATGAAGAAGAGAAGATAGAGGAGGGGCAACAGAGTTGGTAGGGTTAGGTTATGAGTTTTAGGGTTAGGTTATATAGTATTGGAATAGTTGGAACAAAACGTTATAGTATTAGGGTTCGATTCGGTTTAGTTCGCAAACTTTCAGAACCGACCACCAAATCAAAATTTTCTGTTTTTACATTTTCATGACCGAAATTGAACCGAACCATTCGGTTAACCGAAATTTCAGTTTGTTTCGGTTCGATTCTCGAGTTTTTTCTTTTTTAAACACCTCTAAGAGGAGCTATTTTTGTCTCTAGTTTTTTTTTAAAAAAAAAG
This sequence comes from Croton laevigatus, assembly GCA_949640765.1. Lineage (NCBI taxonomy): Eukaryota > Viridiplantae > Streptophyta > Magnoliopsida > Malpighiales > Euphorbiaceae > Croton > Croton laevigatus. The sequence continues at coordinate 11,038 of CATIWJ010013887.1, read as the reverse complement.
GGCTATTTTTAAACCTTAAAACTTAAGGGGGCTATTTTTAAATTTTGAAACTTTAAAAATAGCTATTTATGTCCTTTGTCCTTAACTATAAGAGAAAGAGCAAACTAAGTAAATAGCATAATTATATGTTTCATATTTATAAAATAGCACAAAATATGTTTAGCATAAATTATAGCACATATTAGTCTAAAAAAATATATATAGCTTCAATACCCTCCATGCACACTTACCATATAAAAAATATATTAATTTTTTTTTCCATTTAAAAAAAAAAAGTATGCTCACAAAATAGTCTGAAAAAAGAGAATATAAATCTATATACCTTAATGTACAAAATTACCGAAAAATAAATTTATTTTTTCTTATTTTCTTCAAATCACCGGTATATAAATTTATTGTCATGACCCAGCCTGGCCTCAACTAACGTGCAACTAGACGAGAGTCTGATAGCACAGGTCTCTAAAATGATCCATCTAACTGTCTTCATCAATTACTATCCCATATAAGATTTCACAAACTTGTCACAACCCAGCCCGAAGGTTGCAACTGACATGTAGCAAGACTGGAGTCTGGCTATATAAGCCTTCAAAATGATCCACCTAACTAACATTTGTTAATTACTTAGATCCTAATCCACTAACTTAAAATGGTTAGCCAAGTTGACTAAGTATTTAGGTGGTCTAACTTATATATAATATCAAATCTCAATAAACATCTAATATCAATAAACATCTAATATGAGATTTTACAAACTTCCCCTCTTTTGAGCACAATGTACTCGTTATGACACACAAACCTCACCAGGCAATGCACCACACTTTTGGCTGTCGGCTGCCTCTAATACCATTCTTGTCATGACCAACCTTGAGGGCCGCTACTAGCTTGCAGCAAGACTGGAGTCTGACCGCACAAGCCTCTAAAATGATCCACCTTTGTCAACTACTTAGAGACAAATCCATTGGCCTAATGTGGTCTAACTTATATATTATATCAAATCTCAATCAATATCAAATGTGAGATCTTACATTTATTTTCTTTTATTTCCAGTGTTTTTGCACTCGGGGTATATAAATTTATATTTTCTTATTTTCTGATTATTTTGTATGCGTACTTTTTTAAAATTTTCTTATCAGATCAAAATTTCAATTGTCAGTATTTAGTTCCCGAGATTAATTTTAGGGGAAGTTTACAGATTTGATTCTATATTGTAAATATCATGTAAAATAATTAGAATCGTTGAATTGGTTTCAACGATTCTAATTATTTTATGCAATATTTATAATTCTGATACAAATCTGTAAATTATTAAAATTGATCATGAGACTAAATATAAACTATCTATTATTTGATATGGAAAAAAAAAAACAGAAGAGTAAAATAAATGGAAAAAAAAAAAAAATCTGCATGTAATTACATGTAATCACGTGCGGATAGTAGCTTTCCCCCCAAAAAAATAAAGAAAATGTCAAAACGCAGACATTGTATAGATAACAAGAGATGGCTGTTGTTTTACATATTTCAATAAAAACAGCTGTAATCTTATAATATATAACAAAACTGCAGTCAACTTATGCGATTCCCCATATTTCCTTCCTTCCTTCTCCCACCTAAAACACATATATCGTGAATATGAATACCCATTTTGAAGCAACTCAACAATGTTTATTTCCTTTAGGCCATTTTAAAATTCTTCATCTGGTTATTTTTAATCCCTTCTATTTCCTTAATTTAATCCTCTTTTGATTATTTTTTTGTTGTTTATTAGTAATTAATTCTGTTGTTCAGGTGAGACATGCACAAGGAAATCATAATGTAGCAGGAGAAAAGGATCATGATGCATTATTATCTCCTGAGTTTTTTGATTCTCCTCTATCTAATTTAGGCTTGCATCAGGTAATCATATATGTACATGCATGTATTGATTTGATTGATCTCTTTTGAGGATTCAATTATTAAGTTTTTTAATTAGTGTGATTAATCCTTAATTAATTAGTTTGATTATAACAGGTTACCAATCTCAGAAGCCAAGTTCATGATTCCAAACTGTTGTCAAGAATTCAACTAGTTATTACTTCCCCTTTGTTCAGGTACTTAAAAAACTTAATTCCTGAATCGTGACTACATTGCATTACATCTTATATATATATATATATATATATATATATGTATGTATGTATATATATTAATTGGTTTTTGTCTAGTTGATCTTCTAAGTTTTGTGAAAAGTGGAAGATTTTGTGTTCAAATTCTCGCGAAGTATAAATTGTTTTCTGCATTTGTAGGGCTATGCAAACAGCAGTTGGTGTTTTTGGTGAAGAAACATCAACAGATTTTAAGTACCCACCAATTTTAGCAGTTGAATTTTGTCGAGAACGAATGGTATGTCTACATTTCATCATTATGTGATCAGAAAAAATTTAAAAATGATTTTGTTTTCTCTTTATTGTTTGGAATGCTTTTGGTTTTCAGGGAGTTCATCCATGTGATAGAAGGAGAGCCATTAGTGAATCAAGGTCTCATTTTCCTCAAATTGATTTTTCATTGGCAAGTGTTCGATTTTAATCATTAAATTATATGACCATATGAATGAGATTATTAGATTATTAATTTTTGTTAGGAAGTCCTTGCTGTTCTAATTACAGTTCTTTGATCTGTTTCTTTAGATAGAAAGTGATGACGACATTTTATGGAAAGCTGATCACAGAGAGACAGACGAAGAAGTCGCTGCTAGGGGAATCAAATTCATCAACTGGTGATTACATTTTACACATTTGAATATCGAATTCGACAAAATTTTATAAAATTCTTTGAAAATTTATTCACAGCCAAATGTGGGAAAGTTTCGTTTCATTCCAAGAATCAAATTATATGAAATTCAACATATAACTCAATCAAATTCTAACGGTCCTCCGTGTTAAAATGGACGTACAGGTTGAAAACTCGCCTGGAGATGGAAATTGCAATTGTTACTCACAATAGATTCTTACAGCAAACATTGAATACTTTAACAAAAGAATGTTCTCCATCCGTAAGAACTGAAGTGTGCAAAGAGTAAGTTTGCTATGATTATATTACTCTGTTTTAAACTCTCTATTTACAGTGACTAATGAAAATGATTATGGAATCTGTGAATTTAGATTTGGAAACTGTGAGTTGCGTTCGATGATCTTGGCTGATAAAACTTACTGAAGAATGATCTTTCGGGGATTGCTGCGGAGCAGAAAGTTTCTGGCTTGCAAAAATATGCAGAATTCAAACCAAGTTAAACAGATTCAGATTTAGATTCAGATTCTTATTGATGCTTATGCAAGGGATTATTTTCCATTAAATAATTATTTTTCAGTGAATATTATTCCTTTGGGTAATTCAAGATCTTTATGTAGGTCATTTTTACTTGCTACCCACTATGTAACAAAAAAACTAATCATAATAAAGTTCTTATTTTGGTTTTAAAAAAAAAAAAAGGTTTCTTGTTTTTTTATTCAATAATTAATAATTAGATTTTATGGGTACATGCACCTTTTGAGAAACAATGATTTGCGACAGAGTTATCTGTGGATCGGATCAGATATAGATTGCGGCAACCAACATAATAATTGCACTCCGAAGCACACAACCATAAACATGTCATGTTTTGTCAGAGTTGATTTGGGTCACTTAGGAGGACGTGAGGTCCTAATTTGAGATTATCAACGCAATTAACCCCCAGATTTCATATTCTGTATGGCCTAATAATTCCTTATGATGCTAAAAACTTCTTTATCACCCAAATTTTCCAGTTTCGAAAATGAAGACTTCCCCTAAACTTGTAAAGATAATTCGTTTTCCAGTTTCCCAATTTCGGTGTTTGTGCAACACAGATAATTCCTTCTCGGAAGAAGTCTAAATTGAGTTTCGTGAGTAAAATATAACTGCATATAGTACCTCACCTCAAAATTAAAAACGGCTACTCATCCAAACAAAAATGAGGAACAATCTGAACTAAGTGAAATGTTTTAAGTGTTCTATTTCACTGTAGAATTCCAGTTAAAGCCCTAATCCAGAACTGTAAACTTAAAAAAAGGAAAAGAAAAAACCAAGCACAATATGGGAATAGCCAAAAAAAAAAACAAAAAAAAATCAATTACAATAAAGAAATTTACAGTTCTCTGATTACATTTACAAAGAATGCTTGCAGCTTAGCTGAAATTCTGGTGCAAATCAGGATTTGTATGCTTCCTGATCTCCTTCAAATTTCGCTGTAATTGCGCCATACTGCTCGAAATTCTTCGCGGAATGTATTAAGACGTGCCTTCAGATTAGGTGTTCTTATACTTGCATGAAGAATAGTAACTGCAAGCAAGAAACAATATGTTTAACTAATTGAAATTGGAGAAGTTGCAGAGAAATATTTAGGTTAACATGTGTAGGAGATGGAAAATTACCAAGGAGGCCAATGCCAAATGCCCACAATACGTACAATAGACTCCCAGATGTGAACCATAGAAAAAAACTGGCTGCAAATTGAAATTTTTGAAAAGGAAATGATTGATCAGACATCATTTTAATACAAGTGTTAATCCATTGAAGCTCAGCACTAGTTAAGAAGAGAGTTTTAAGGGATTTAATTACCTGCGGAGAATAAAAATACAAACAAGCTGCGAGGTTGGCCGCAGATGTATACAGATTTTTTGGCAGCTCGACCACGAATAACAGGCCTGTAAATATAATATTACAAGTATAGTAAGTATAATTTCTTGTCCATTTCGGGAAACAAAAATAGCAAGGCCAACTAAATGCAAACTCACATGTGAGGAGGCCTCATCTTTGCTGCCAAATGTGGAGATATCTTTCTTACAGTTCTTGTCACCTTCTCATTGAAAGTAGCTGCGAAACTGCAAAAAAATCATTAGCATCAAGTAATCGATAAAGTAATCATTTAATTTGCCAGGCATATATATTAGCTATGAGTGTTTTTTTTGTGGAATATCTCAGCTAGCTCAGCAGAAATGAGAGAAAATAGAAACGTTGGGAAAATAAAAAAATTCCACCATTCTCTTGCCTGGAAGATGGAAAATGAGATGGAAACAAAACAATATAAGAGACACCCACATTCCATTTTATCGCCAAATAGGAGAGGAAGTGAGTAAAATCATTTTATCGCCAAATAGGAGAGGAAGTGAGTAAAATCACTAAGACCACGTTCCTATCCTCCTATTTATTCACTAAAGAAGGTTGTATGTCTCATCAAATAGATTATCTTCCCTGTTCCCTTCCTAGCATCTTAAAACAGAAAGAAATATAAATTCAGCTTAAACTAACATTTTTCATTTTCCTTCCCCAAACAAACGTTGAACAACCAGGGAATATGGATAGCCCATCAGCTTGACAACAGGCTGAAGGGAAGGGTGTCAGGACCCTGGTATTCAGACTAGATGCTATAGAAATAGCATGGCATGTACTAGAAGACAACAGTCAATAGACCCTATTATACAGAGACTCGGAGAGGATCATGAAATTATCATTGTTTATGGAAGAAACATGAAGAAGTATCAGGATAGTTATGTTTTCTCCATCATCTTCTTTAACAGTTTTCATTCATACCACCCTTTATTTCACTCAAAGTAAAATTCTGGACGGAAAGTACTAAAGGAACCTAGCGCTTATGGTTAAGGAGCCACTACCTTTCTTAGCAACTAGTACACAAAATATTCTTTACTTCTACATTCTACCTTATCTTCATTCTAATCTTTCAATTTTAAAATTTGATCATCGGGAATTACAAGCATAGATGTTGTAAGATACAGATTTTACAGGAATGTTTCGGGCCCCATAGAATCACTGTCAGTTAGATAGCAAGAAAATTCAAAGAAAATCTATATCTGATTATCATAAACCAATATCATATGCAAATTCTAAGATATTTTGGACATAAGAGCAACTAAACTCTAAAAAAACCAAGCTGGAAGGCACAAGAGTTTGTTGGCTACTCAAGTCATTTTGAAACTTGTAAAATAAAATACAATGCAAGCATTAGCTTCAATGAGATTGCAAACTATAAAAAACAGAAGATTCAAATTTCACATAACATAATAAACATACCTATCATTAAGAAAACCAATACTGAGAGCTGTTAAAGCAGCAGCAACAAAAGCTACAGGCCTTGTAAGACATGCAACCCCTGAAACCATAACACAGAGAAATTATTACTCCTAATTACCAATCTAAAAAAAAAAATACTAAAAAATAATAAAATAAATAGAATAATAGCTGAAATGCTTCCTTGTTCCTTCACTTACCGAGAGCTAAAACAATCAAAATGAAGTAGTTGGTCCTGTAGCTGCAAAAAAGGAAATATTTTGAAAAAAAAAAATCCCACACCCAGAACGATAAAAGAAAAAGAAAAAGGTACAACATATTTTGAATGGAAAATCGAAAAGTCAAAATTTTTATTCAATTAAAAGAGGAAAGAAGAGAGATTACTAGTAGAGATTGCACTTGAAACGGCTGTTCCACTTAGGATAAGATCGAGGGATAGCGAATCGGGAGAAGAATTCATGAAGAGGACGAGGTGGATTAGACCAATCTACTTCCCTTAAAGCACCCACTAGATCTTCAGCTGTTACAGTTCCCCAATCCATCTTTCTGATTTTTCAATCGTTGAATAGGAGGCTAAATAATTGAAGGAAACCACAAGAGAGCCAAATCACGAAATTTTCAGCTTAATCGTCGAATCGAAGAAAGGAAATGAAAGACGAAATATTATATCATCGGAGAACTTAACAATCGTAAGCCGACCGCGCAAAAAAGAAGCTTCTGGATTTCCTTGCTAAGAAAACCGATCCGTTTGGTTTTAATTATTTTTGCAAAAATTAATTAAATTAGAGAATGAATGACCAAAAGTATGTCTGAGCCCGGGTTCGAACCGGGGACCTCTAGTGTGTGAGACTAGCGTGATAACCAACTACACCACCCAGACGTTTTGTTAGCCTTTTGCTTCTTTAAGCTAACTTCGTTTAATACTTAAATTGGGTTTGTTTGTTCATAATCTGTTTCTTCAAGTTTTCCTGCTGAAAATTGAGAGTACATACACATGTATAATGGATTGAGGGTGATTTTCGAGTGTTCAAATGTTGAGAAAACAAAGCATCAATCTGGTTTCGACATCAATTATAGAAAATATACTCGTTTCAGGTGCTTGAGTTTAACTCAGTAGCCAATCTAGCAATTGTTCGACAATCGACAACAACATTATATAACTCATTCAGCCATATAGTGTTTCTGATTTACTTGTACACGGTAATAAATCAAGTCGGAAACAAAACCAAGAATGTCAGTCAGTCACCGGAGATCTATGGACTTGGTCTCAAGAAATATCTATAGATGCCGAAGACATTGAAGGAAAAATCTGTGACATACAAGTCAGTGGGCTCATGAGAGGCTTGTTGTTAGATGTTGAATGAAGAGAAGATTGTGGAGCAACAGAAGATGAAATGCTCAAGCTTTGTACTGCATGTTCTATCCTTTTCTTCTCTGCTTTTAGAGTCGCCTTCTATTCTTGCAATTCCGCCTTTTCGTCCTGCATCCAATTTCATTGTGTCAGTTGCAACAAAAAAAAAAAAAAAAATTCAATGACGGTTAATTTCTACGCAATCTTCATAGTGTTACTTTTCCTTTCTAAGAATAATAAAGATGTCAAAGGGGAAGGGGATTTTTGAAATTCCCTTGAATTGTTGAACCCTTTATTGCCAAGAATTCACATAAGGGAACTTATGAGCATTTGTATTACAGACATTTCGTGAGTAATTAATTAAAACCGCAGAACGAAATGCAAGAAGAAATAATGAAAAGCTAGCTTGAATATTAAAGTTACCTTAAGGCTTTTAATTGATTGTTGGAGGAATTAGTTTTTGTCTTTGAGTTCCTCTATTTCGCCACATAAATGGCTTAGACAATGAGTTGAATGTCTCAAGTTAGTAACTTTGTGTGTGTTTGGAAAATTTCTCGGGCTCCAAAATGGAATGCAATTCTACAAACCTAAAAACTAACAAAAACCAAAACTGTTTAGTTTCAATTAACCAAAAAACAAAATGTATATAGGCTGCTTTAGCTTGCAACAATATAAAGATCATGCCTCTTATTCAGCTTATCCTGCTGCCACATTTCCCGACGAGCCTTTGTCTTTGATCCACTAGAAGATTCTAATCCAACTCTGCAAACAATAATATTTACCAAAATAAAGGGTTAACTACTTATCTCTCTCTCTCTCTCTTTTTCATTGACCACATTAAATTCCAAAAGATTGCAACTAATTTGGTACAAATATTGTAGGGCCTATAAAGAGGGACTCTCTCAACATAATACTTCCCATAATACTTTCCATATTCAAATCTCAAACTTGAGACCATTAGTTGAATAATACTTTCCATATTCAAATCTCAAACTCGAGACTATTAGTTGAGGAAGAAAGTTACTTACCCCACGAATTAGAATTTTAGAATTCATTTGTACTTCAAATCCAATTTTTTTTTTTTTGTTTATCTTTCAAACATAACTAAGTGGTTTTACAAATGATCAATTCCATAAAATTTTGTGGAATTCATTTTTTCCAAAGGACCCTTAAATGTTTTCTTAAATCCATATGAATCCATGTTAAAATTCTAATTTAAACAGAACTAAACTCTTATAATTCTGAAGCAAGAACTCTAGATCCATTGACAGAAAATTCGCCAGTAAATTTACTGATACAACTAAATTCATAGTATTTCCTATTTTCCTCAATTCATTAAATTTATAGATAACTATCTATTTTTCGAAAATAGTTAATTTGTATAACTGCAAAATGCACCAAAAATCATGCATCCTACCTTTTTTTGGCAGCAGCAGAGTACTTTCCATTTTGCAGAAAATTATCATCACAGTTAAATTTGCACATGCAAGAAAATGTTTCGTTTATATATATTAAAAAAAATACTACAATTTAACTAAGTAAAACTCATAATTAGACAAAAAAACCTTCTCTTTGAGTGCGTAAGTGTAATGTGTACGCGGGTATATCTTTGTGTAAAAAAAAAAAAAAAATTTGTAAAACTCATAATTAGAGAAACAATACTAATTAATCACAAATTAAATGAAATAAATTACTTTATGCTGTTAGAAGAAGATCCAATGCACCCACTTGCTTCAGCTTCCTCTTCCATGGCAATGAACATTTACAGTCTTTTCCATTTTTAAAATTTCTTCCGCGAAAATTTGGAATTTGAAACTTAATCAGACCCAAAAAAGAAACTGAATGTTCAGACCAAATACTTGTGGCCAAAAAAAATACTTGTGGGAACACGTGAGCTGCAAACTTGTCATACCAAATTCGCCACGTGTAATTAGCATAATCTAACAGGTGTGGCTGTTACTGTTACAGCATCCTTAAAACCGGCGCGTGGGATAAGTCACGTGATGTAACGGTTTTCTTGTCATTTTACTTTGGTTGTTGAACTCTACTTTTGACCTTGGTTCGACCTGTTCGTCATCGTCCCCTTCGATCTTCAATTTAGGGTTTTATAATTTCTATTTTAAAATGTCTGCAACTCAATTTTCCCTCTTTTTTTGCTTGTTCTTCACTCTAACTCAGTCTCGATCCGCCATTGATTCAGTTTCAGTGTACCTCTCACCTACCATTTTTTTCCCCAATTATCAAAACATGCTCAAATGTTTCAGAATTTACATTTATGCCCCTCCGAAGTCCTTCTCTTTCGCCTCTCCAGTTGAATCTCTGTTCTTCTCTTCCCTCCAATATAGCCCCTTTGTAACGCAAAACGCAGAAGAAGCTCATCTCTTCTTCGTGCCCTTTCCTTCTAATCTCTCCACGCGCTCGATTGCGCGTGTAATTAGAGACCTTCGAATGGATTTTCCCTTCTGGAACCGTACTCTAGGTGCCGATCATTTCTACGTTTCGTGTTCTGGTCTCGGATACGAATCGGACCGGAACCTCGTTGAGTTGAAGAAGAATTCCGTTCAGGTCTCCTGCTTTCCGGCACCGGAAAGTAAGTTTGTTCCTCACAAGGACATAACGTTGCCTCCGTTGGTGACTGCGCTCACTGCTGGATCGCGGGGAAACAGAACGGCTACATATCGAGGCTTTGTGAAACACGATTGGGTCAAAGAGTCGGGTTTAATCAACGGCTTGAAGAATGCTTCTGATTTTTTGATCGAGGCTGAGCCGTCCGATGAGGAGACTTTAACAGATAGACTTTCGAGTAGCGAGTTCTGTTTGTTCGAATACGGAGCGGATATTTCGTGGATCGGAAAAGCGTTGCGTTTCGGATGCATACCGGTGGTGATTACTGACCGTCCAATACAGGATTTGCCGTTGATGGAGGTGCTGAGGTGGCAGGAGATTGCTGTTTTCGTGGGGTCCAAATCGAATAGTCTCAATGTCGATAAATTGAAACGTGTGCTGGATCGCACGTGCGAAGATTATAGGAGGTGCGAGGGAATGAGGAAATTGGGTGCGGCGGCGAGTAAGCATTTACTGTGGAATGAAATACCTGAACCGTACGATTCGTTTCATATGGTGATGTATCAACTTTGGCTTAGACGGCACACGATAAGATACGCACGGAGAGAATCGTTTTAGGCATGATGATGATCTAAAATTAAAATTTGTTTTCTATTTGTTTGTTTGGTGTAATCACATGATGTAGGTAAATATTTCTCAAAATCTTTCTCAAAGGTGTTGTAGAAACAAAGTTAATTTTGGTGTTCTATCGTAAAAGTGTGAAAAGTTAAGGGCGAAACATATGATTTGGCAGCTCTCATTAATACTACTTAATAGAACAAGTAGGATTGTGCATGGTTCTCAGAGCTAAAAAAACAGGAAAACCGCTTCAAAATAAACCGAACAAGAACCAGAAAAAAAATTTTTAATCGCGTGTTTAGTTTTTCACTAGAACTGAGAAAATTTTATGAGTAAATTTATACAGTTTTGAGTGGAAATTTTTTGTTTTCAATAAATACATAATAGAAATTGAAAATGACTACTTTGTAGAAAATTAGATTCCAT
>CATIWJ010013879.1:0-15369 GCA_949640765.1 Croton laevigatus | reverse complement strand
TTTCTCCTCTGCTGGCCGTTTTTGACAAGGCGTGGTCACGCCTTATGGAAATTAGTCTTCTGCCTCACTGCTTGCTCTTCTCACTTGGATACTCTGGCAAGGCGTGGTCACGCCTTATTGCAAACAATCTTCTGCCCAAATTGTCCATTCCTTCTCTTCCAAAATCACTTGATTTTACTCAGAAAGCTAAAAACATGCTATTTAAGTCAATTTCCATCATTGATTCCACTTTCAACTCCCTAAATCGAAACAAACATAATATTCATATATAAACCATAATATAACAATATCACAAGGAAATTAAGCACAATAAAATGGGATTAATTATGACTTATCACTGGAACAACACTTAAACACTTTAAAATTCATTAATAGATCACAATATCAAGTGAGTTTCGTCAAATATTCAAAACCAAGGATTTTACATTCCACGCACATGTACCCAATGAATAGGTATTAAATATACAAAATAAAGAAATAAAAGAACACCATAATTTGCAAGTAAAATGATTCATCTTCATTTCGTTAGGCTTAAACTTGCTGGAACAACACTTAAACACTTAAAAATTTATTAGTAGATCATAATATCAAGTGAGTTTTGTCAAATATTTAAAATTGAGGGATTTTACATTCCACATACATGTACCCAATGAATAGCTATTAAATAGACAAAATAAGGAAGTAAGAACATCATAATTTAACTAAATTTAGCCAATTATGCCTACGTTCTCGGGCACTACTAATTAATATTTTACAATTACAAACGTGAAATATTACGAAAGAGAGAGAGAAATTTAACTATGTGTACAAATACATAAGTTTGGAATGAAATTAAATAACAAATGGGGCTTATATTCATAGTGGAGAAAGTACTCCTCAAATCCTTAAATTTTCGATAAGGGATTGACAATATTCAATAAATCTCCACCATGCAAATTCCACATCTTCAAATCTCTCACAAAATTCAATTTTAGTAGTGCCACCAAATTTGCTTCAAAGCGCCCATCTTCAGCATCTAACAATATTGATCAAGTCTAAATAATGTTGCAACTTGACTGTAGTCTACTTTTGTTAGCATATCGGCAGGATTCTCAATAGTCATAATCTTCTGAATTATGACTCCACCTTCTTCCAGAATCTCTCGTACAAAGTGATAATGAACATTAATATGCTTCGTTTTGGCATGGTAAAATTGATTCTTTGCCAATGAAATAGCACTCTAACTATTACAATGTACTTTGATGTGCTTCTGTTGAACTCCTAATTCATCAAACAGTCTTTAAAGCCAAATTGACTCTTTCATAGCCTCTGTAACTATTATATACTCTGCCTCCGTATTGGACAAAGGAATTGTTAACTATAAAGTAGACTTTCAACTTACTGGTTCCTTTGCAAGAGTAAACACTTAGCCAGTAGTTGATCTCCGTTTGTCCAAATCACTAGCATAGTTAGAATCACAATATCCACACATATTGACCGTTTTACTCATCCCTCTGAAATACGAAACGAACATCTACAGTATTTCGAATATACCGTGGAATACATTTCACAGCTTGCCAATACTCCTTTTTAGAATCATGCATATATCTGCTCACACACTAACTGCTTGTGAAATATCGGGCCTAGTACACACCATAGCATACATCAAGGTCCCAACTACATTAGAATATGGAACTTTCACCATGTATTCTCGTTCTTCATCTGTCTTTGGAAATAACTGGCTGCTAAGCTTAAAATAAGGAGCAAGTGGTGCATTAATAGGTTTTGTATCTTTATTCACACCAAAACTTTGTATTACCTTCTTCAAATGTAGCTTTTGAGTTAGCCAAATCTTGCCTCCCTGTCTATCCTTGTTTATCTCAATGTTGAGAATCTTCTTGGCTTCTCCCAAATCTTTCATCTCAAACTCTTTACTCAATTGAGCTTTCAATTTGTCAATTTCAACTTGGCTCTTCGATGCTATCAATATATCATCAACGTATAAGAACAAATAGATGTAGGATCCATCTTGAAGTCTATGAAAATATACACAGTGACCGTATTTGCTTCTTGTGTACTTTTGAACCATCATAAGCCTATCAAATCGTTTGTACTACTGACTCGGTGATTGGTTCAATCCGTACAATGATTTGATCAGTTTACAAATCAATTTTCTTTACTAGCAATTTTGAATTCATCTGGCTCAGACATATAGATTTCCCCCTTCAAGTCATCGTGTAAAAACATGATCTTCATGCAGTCTTCACATCAAGTTGAGCTAGCTCAAAATTCAATTGCACTACCAAGGCTAACAAATACTAATGGATGAATGTTTAACAACCGGAGAAAACACCTCATTATAATCCACTTCCTCCTTCTGAGCATAGTCTTTAGCCACCAACTTTACCTTGTAATGAACATTATTCTTGTCAAGAAAATTTTCTTTCTTTGTAAATACCCATTTGCATCCAATAGCCTTCTTCCCTTTTGGTAGTTGTGCTAGCTTTCATGTCTTGTTCTTTGCATCTCTTCTTCCATTGCAACTTTTCATCTACCATTTTCAGAATTTTGGATAGCTTTTGAAAATATGGATGGAACATCATCAATAACTAGAAGTGCATAAGCCACCATGTCAGCAAAATGAGCAGGCTTCTAAATTTCTTGTCTTCTCATTCTAATGACAATTGGCTCTGGCTGTTGTTGAGATTCTTGGGTTTGAATTTCTTCCTCATTTGACTTTTCTTCTACCATTGAAAATTTATTGATAGTGCCTTTTACTAGATGCATCATTATGTATTCAAACTCCACCCATTTCGGCATACACTCTACATGCTTTGGCGTACCATCGGTCCCTTCTCGAGTTACCTAATTTAATATGGCATATTCATCAAAGATAACATCCTTACTTATTATGGTCTTCTTTGCCTCTAGACACCACAAACAGTATTCATTAACTCCAACACTAAAGCCTATAAAGAGAGCCTTATTTGCCCGTGGATCCAATTTTGATTCATCAACATTATAATATGCTATAAAGCTAAAAATACGTAAAGAAACATAATTTGTCACAGGTTTTACAGACCACATCTCTAAAGGAGTCTTACTATCTATGACAGATGATGGCAAATAATTGAGGAGATGTTGAGCGTATGTCACAGCCTCAGCCCAAAACTTTCTGCCCAACCTAGCATTAGATGGCATACAACGAACTTTCTCTACTAGTGTTCTATTCATACGCTTAGACATCCCATTCTGTTATGGTGTCTTTCTAACTGTGAAGTGTCGAACTATGCCAAAATCTTGGCATACCTCCTAGAATGGATCACTTTTATATTCTCCACCATTGTTTATTCGAAAAACTTTAATCTTTCTTCTTGTTTGATTTTCAACTTGAGTTTTCAACTTGAGCTTTCCACTTAAGGAAAACTCTGAGCACTTCATCCTTCTTCTTCATAGTGAACCCACACACTTTCTAGAAATGTCATCAATAAAGGTGACAAAATAATGCCTACCTCCAAGAGATGGAGTCTTGGCAAATTCTCATACATCTGAATGCGCATAATCCAAAATTCCCTTAGTATTATGAATAGCAGTGCTAAATTTCATGCTTCTCTACTTTCCCAGAACACAATGCTCACAAAATTCCAATTTGCAAGTCTTTGTTCCTTTCAACAATCCTTACTTGGCAAGAATTTGTAAAGATTTTTCAACAACATGCCCTAAACACATATGCCACAGATTCGTTGCCTTTGCATCCTTCTTGCTACTGTCCCAACAACTGTACTACCTTTGTAATAGGGGTGTGTAAAAATTGAACCAACCCTACTAACCCAACCAAACAAAACCGACCTAAGGTGATTGGTTTAGTTTGATCGGGTTAGTAGGGTCAGTTTGGGTGATGAAAATTGTGATTTTTCGAGTTTGGGTTATTCGGGTTAAAACACTACATTACCCAACCTGACCGAAATGTGATTTTGGCATATATAAAACACTTATTTTTTCCTTTCTCCTCACTTAAACTCAGCCAGCCACCTGAAAATTAAAATCCCTAACCCTAAATTGCTTTCTTACTGCTCGCTATCCCCTACCGCTCGTCGCCGCCGCTATCTTCCGTTGGTTGTTGCCCCTCTTTTGTTTTTGTTTACCATCTCTCCTTCATCTTCATCTTCTCTCCACCACCACCACCTCTTATCTGCCACCACTACCACCTTCTCTTCTTTTCTCTTCTTTGCCACTACCGCCACCTCCGATTGCAATAGTCCAGATCGAAAGTGAAGAGAAGAGAAGAGAAGAGAAGATCAGATCTAACATGAAAATGAAGAAGAACACTGAAATGAATGAAGAAGAACATCTGACAGATCCAGTTTCTTTTTCTTTTCTTTTAATATGTAAGAATAATAGAAATTCTATTATCCTTTCAGATCTGGCTTTGTTATTTTACTGTGAAATGGAAAAATTTTGTTGTGAATATGATAAATGTGATGAATTTTTGCTTTTAATTTGTGTTGAATTTTGATTTGTTGATGAATGATTTTGGTGCTCTGGTAATTTGGGTTGTCAAGGTTGGGGCTCGAAATCTTCGGGTTGTTAGGGTCGGGCCCCGAAAATCATGAAGGGTAGGTTCCGGGGTGAAATTGTGGAAATTTTGGGTTCGGGTCGGGTTGACCCGAACTCGACCGTTGCACACCCCTACTTTGTAGTAATACAGATTATTCTTCTTTATACATTTTAACATCACAAGTGCTTCTAAAGTTGCTTCAAGAATTCTATCTCGCATCATAACAACTAAGCTTTTTGACTCTAAGGCCCCAAAGAAATGAGATTCTTCTTCAAACTCGGCACATACCGAACATCCTTCAAAATTCTAATAGCTCCATCAAAATTTCGCAACTTGATTGAACCTATTCTAGTTGTTTTACTGGGATTGTCATTGCCTATGTAAACAACTCCACCATCAACTTTTCAAAGTCAAAGAACCACTCCAGGATGGGAGACATATGGTAGGTGCAACCTGAATCTAGAATCCATTCATCTGAATGCGATGTTGAAGGTAATACCACCAAAGAGACCTCCAATTATGCATCACTTTTGCTTTCTGCAACATTTGCATCTTGCGGAGCCTTCCCTTTCTTCTTTAACTTTGACAATCTTTCTTCCTGTGTCCTTTCTCATGATAGAAAGCACATTCATCTTTGTGAACTTTGCTTTTGATTTGGATTGTCCTCTTCTCCCCTTTGATTGCTTCTATTGACGACCTCTGGCCACCAAAGCTTCATCTACTGTAACAGTGTTTCTTCTTATGTCTTTTTTTCTTAGTTTAGAACTGTACAAGGTAGCACAGACTTCACTGAGAGACACAACATCCTTCTTATGAAGTAGAGTCATTTTAAGAAACTCAAACTCCTCATGAAGGGATGCCAGAAATATCAAAGCTAGATCCTCATCCATATTCAACAGATCAACAATCAACTGATTAAAATTAGTAATGTGATAATTTATTATGGTACCAGGAACATAAGTGCAGCGAAACAGTCTTTTCTTCATGTAGAGCTTATTCTAATTGCTTTTCTTCAAAAATTTCTCCTCCAATGCCTTCATCAATTTACTTATAGAATCTTTCAAGAAATTATACCTTTGCTCTCCAGAAAGACAAGATCAAATTATACCATATGTCAATCGATTAAGAGTCTTCTTATCTTTCTCATCTACATCATCTGGTTTCTTTTCTTCAATGGCAATGTCTAGACCTTGCTGAAAAAGAGCATTTAGAACCTCACTTTGCCAAATGCCAAAATGACCCATACCATCAAAATTTCTATTACAACCTTTGCGTTTGTCATCATATTTCTATTACAACCTTTGCGTTTGTCATCATATTTTTTCGTTTCTGCTTCTCCTATCTTCTTTCACGTTTGATTGTTTCTGCCTCTCCTTTATTCTTTCAAGTTCGACCTTCTCTGCTTCTCGTTTATGTTGTTGGTATTTTTTTGTTTGTTTAAGTTTGTAATTGTTAAAGAAAGAAATCCACCCGGGTTAGGGTTAAAATTTTTGCCTTTTTATTGCAGGATATACATATTAGTTAACTTGAACCCACGCATCCTCAATTATCCCTTTCTATACCTTCATAGATTTATTAGAAGTGATAAGTTTATTGATGTTGGTTATAATTCTCCTAAATTATGTTGCTGGTATGGACAATACGGCAATAAATTGACATTGGCTCTAAGCTCAAACAATGTACGCTCAATCATATGTTGCGGCGTGACCAAAATGTCATGGGTTAGAGGAGTGAAATCAGCAGTAAATGTAGGGTAAGATTGTCTACATTTACACCTTCTAATATGCGGCCCTTTCCTGGACTCTACATAAATGCAAGATGCATTCATGCACCGGACTGTTCTTTAATTTTAATAATGTATGAAATTGTAGGACAGCCAGAATCTTTATATTTCAAAACCACAATTATACAAAACGATTGAATTTACCTACTTCTCCATAAAAACTTTCATTTTTACATGCAATTTTCTTTTGACAGTGCATATATCTTTCAAAGTTTTGCATATTATGGAATATGTTTGATAGCATCTAGCAATGGAATATGAATCTTTATCTATTTGAAAATTTTTTATTCTAGTTTGGTACGGTTCCGCTACATATCTAGTTCGGTTTCGGTATAATTCTTGACAGGGAACCAGAATTGGAACCGTATTGTAAATTTTCAATTTCTAGTACAGTTCTTAGCAAAGAACTTGTAAATTTTTTGTTTCCAATTGATTCCTTTATAGTTCGGTTCAGTTCTCCAAGGAAACCATCAACATCCCTACAAGAAAAGAGTGACAAATTGATGGTTCAAACTCCATTCTCACAGTATAGCAACAATATCTTCTTAAACTTAACCATTATGTTGTTTGTTAACAGACTAACCATTTTAGGGGCAAAAGTGGAATTTTGTATATTTTTCATGAAAAGTTGAGGAGGATAATTATACATCAATCGAATTAAACAATATGGTTTCATCCTCTCATTAGCGCGCACATAACCTTTCCATGAATTCATTAACATTTAAAATATTATTGTTGTTTTACAACAAATCATGCATTAAGCCTCAAGTTATCTATACAAAACCGAGTTAATGATGTCATTTTTAATAACTCTAAGGTACAAAATTATCTACTAGAAAAAGAGTAATTACAAAAAGCTTTTGATGAAGAAACTATTTACCTTCATCAACATCCTACTTAGAGTGATGAAAAGTATTAATTAGAAATAAAATTGAACTTTCAAGAGGCGCAATAAGGGTTCAAAGGAGGCAAGGAATGAACATTGACATCTAGAGGATATAAACGGTATTGAATGTCAAGCTCTTTGAATATTTTGATCATTTCATCCATTAAAACTGATCTTCTTTCATATCTCTCTCCAATGTCTTGATAATTTATTCTGTGATTTATCCAAAGTGCTACTCTCACTTTGTTCAAATCTTCCATTTCTTTTAGTACAATCATTGGATTAGGATACCAATGCTCTTTCTTGCCCTCAATGTAACTGCACGCGACAATTTTTATGAGCAACAACGTTAGTTTCAATAAAGTTTTGGTCGGCTGTATGAATTTTTTAGCTACTAGAATTTTACAAAAATTGAGAGAAATTAAAAATGGGTATATATACCTTGTTAGTCTTTGTTTCATAAGAGCCATCTTTTCTGCTGGAGTTGAAATATGGACGAAGAATTCGATTGCATCACCCATATCAGGACTACGATAAAAGTTGCCAATTGCTTTTGTAGCAAGAATGTTGTTATGATACACAACCTTGAGATTGTCTGCTCGTAGGAAAACTGTCGTTAGGATGTTCATCTCTTCAACCAACAACTGAAATGCATTAAAAAATATAAAGTAAATATCAATAATTTAATCAAGAAAAAGTACACTCAAAGTTGTGTTAGACAATAATCTTTCAAGTAATTGAAAGGCTAAAAGTTAATTTTTATGGCATTCAACCATATAACTTTTTTTTTATAGATGTTAAAAGAAATGATAAAAAAAAAAAAAAAGTAAAATATATAGAGGATATTTGGTATTACTTGTGCTTTCTACTTTTAGCTTAGAAAAGAACAACTTTTTTTCTTGAAGATGTAAAAAAGAATTTATTCAATAGCACTGTATTACCTTTATACTATCTCCGATTTTTTTATTTCTTTACGTTCACTATTTAACCACTACTAATACAAACTTACTTTTTACCAATACCAATACAGAAATAATAATAAACAATTACTAACCCTTTAAAAAACTTACTTTTTCATCAATACCAATAAAAAAAATAATAATAAACAATTAAAAAACTTGCTATAAATGGAAATGTAAATAATTGAAAAACACATCCAAAAGGGGCAATATAAAGAATTCACAAAATCGGAGGTAGTAAAAATTATTTAAAAGTAAAAAAATATCCAGACAATTAGTTAAATGGCTGGTTTTTAAATTAAAAATACTTAAAAGCAGTTTAAGAGTCATACCAAACACTCACTTAGTTTTCAGCATTTTATAAACAGGTAAAGTTAAACGAGGTTGAAAACATATTGGGGGAAAAAAAAATCTACCTGCATTCCATCGACTTCGCAGCGGTCACCGACATCAAAAGGGTGAACAAGGAAGAGGAAGATGATAGATTCAAACAAAGTCTTGGCAGTGTTTCCGAAAATGAAGGAAACAACAACAATTTGTGAACCCATGAAGACCACAAATTTACTGGTTGCAATGCCAAGTATTAGAAGCCATATCACTACTATGATTATGCTAACTAATATGTTTACCACATGATGGAGTTTGTTCACTGCTGTCTTTGTGTCATTCAACGTCAAAGCAAGTGCTCTTCTCTCTCTAAAAGCATTTACCTACAAAACATTACATATGCAGTGCGACCTCTTCTATATCATGAATAATTGAAACAAATAAATAGAAAAGCTCTTACCACCCAATTCTTCAAAGAGGATTTGCTAATCCTTCTACGTTCAGAAGCTCCTTCAAAGCAACTTATTGTTTTCAGAACTTCATCTTCTTGCATAAATCGCAGCAAATCCTCTATGTATATAAATCTACAAAAACAAAAAAAGAAAATAATTTTATAAACCAACAAAAAATACATTAAAAAAATGATAAAAACACCGTCTCACTTTGATCCCTGACGAGCCACATTATAAAATATCTTCCTTGCAGCTGCTTTAGCTTCATATTCAGTTTTGATTTGTGTTGCAGATTCATCACCAACCCCAGCATCTAATATTTGCTCATCCAAAGTGGAAAGTGACCCATAGCGCACAATGTTCATCAATCTCTTCATATTCCAAGCTGAAACATTTTTATTATTTAGCTTATGCAATCGATCAATTGTGATTCCATTATCAGTCCTTTTTTCGCCTCCTTTTTTCGTGAGTTGTCTTGAAAATTTGAAGCTTTTCATTCCCCTAAAGCTTTTAATTGTCCCTCCTTCATTTGAACTCATTCTTCCATTCTTCGTTGAAGAAAAAACCGCTGCCCTTAAATCCGGAGGCATCATGGCTCCGGCACTTTGGAGTTTCCTAACCTCTGCCGCAGTTCTTTCAATTTCTTCCTCATTTCTTTGTATTTCTATCAATGGTGGGCCGGATAAGGTCTCGATTACATATTGGTTAAATAGTGATTCTTGAATCCTCTCGAAATAGGTACTAACATGAAATGATGAAGCAAGAACCTTAACCATTAATGTTTTAAGCAACCATAAAAAATTAGCAACTAAGAAGCAAACCAAAACTTTAGTAACGTATTGAAGTAAATCTGTTGTTTCTCTTTTAACCTTCTTATCAAAAAGAAAATGCCAAGCCAATAACACAAGCCCTAGCCACCAACAATTTTGAACTCCATTTTTTAACCCATAAACAAAATATAAAACCCTTTTTCTTAAAAGAAAATTCCTTTCAATGAAAAATACTATTATTCGAATCCCCCAACCTGAGACCAACCTTCCACATATCAAAACCAATAGCAAAACTTCCCATTTCCATAATTTAAGCTCTAAAAATGTTTGTTCCTTTAAACCATCAATTAGAAGACTACAAAGTAATGTAGCTATGATTGAAATCAAGCTCAACCATTGAACAACAGTCCATGTACTTATTTGTCCCCTTGTATATTCTTCCGGTAAGTCCTCATCCTCCAACGGGTCTTCTTCATCATCATCTCCGCCTACGCCTCCACCTCCACCTCCGCCACCACTACCAAGCATGCCGGATTTCAATTGTCCAGATTTCGGTGGATATCTAAATGACATCTTTTCTATCTCGTCGGGAGGTGGGTCTAAAAGTCTTGATTTTGTTTTCAATCTTGATAACATACTTGGTTGGTTTCGAAATGATGCATTTGATGTGCATTTCAAAACCTCCTCGCATCGCTGTTGCTGTTGTTGAATTGATGGATCATCTTTGTTACTATTTTCCATATCCTTATACCGCCTTCTAATGGAGTCCGCGGGACTTTCAAGATTAGAAAAAGAAGGTGAAAAAGAAACCCTAATTTCCCTTGAAGGTTGGTTCACAGGAGATTCAGGACAAGGTGGCAAATTTGGATCGCGTGATTCGCTTCCTATTTCGTCCGAGTCCGTATCTATATCCAAGGAAATCTCACCCCCTGCCTTCTTTTGTTTGTCCAAGAACTGGTTGATTAGTTTTGTTGGTGGATCTTCTACTTCTACATGATCTTTTAAATATCCAAAACTTGGTTCCCGTTGGGGCTTACCATTGCCTGAAGAACCGTCAACTTTGACGATGACTTCGTCGTGATCAGGTCCTTCACAGGGACGGCGTTGATCAATGGAACGATTAGATTGATGGTGAGAAAGAATAGGCAATTCTTCATGATGGTTGTTGTTGTTGCCATTTCTTGATGATAAATCTTCATTATTACTTTCTGAATCTTTTCTTACATGTTTATAAGAGTTGTGGGATTTGAAGGATTTCTTGAACGGAGAATAATCCATTTTTTTTAGAATTTTTTAATAAAACAAAGAGGGTGTTGTTAATCTAGGAAAACATATTTCAATTAAGGAGAAGGAAATAATGTGCAGAAAAGCATGGAAGATGAAAGATGGGAGAGATGTTTTGAGGCATTTTAGGGAGGTTCACGTGAATAAAGAGGAGAGAAAGAAAAGGGTAAAACAAAATTGAAAAAGAGAAGACAATGTAAGGTTTCATGTGTTCCTTTTAAGAAAGTCGATAAAGTTACATTTCGGGGTGCAGTTTAGCTGTGGTTCCCATGGCTTTCTCACTTTTTATTTTGTACCCTTTTCTAAGGGGAAGGTTATGGTTTATAATAATAATAATAATAATATAAAACAACAGAAAATGCAAATCAACAAACTAAAATCGACATAAAACAAAGCATTCTTGCGCCACGATCAGCTACTGTCAGAATCGGCTAGCTGACATGGCTAATCATCAGCTCAGGCGACAACGAAGTCAACCGGAACCAAAACCGTCTCAAACGGTGGCCAAAAGAGAGAGAAGTCGGGTCAATGTTTGGGTTAAAATGTGACCCTAAACTTCAACGTCGTCTTTCACGCTTTTTCGGTAATTAGATGACTGATCTGAGGCCCCTAGATGAAAGCTCAATCGAAGCCAAGGTTGCCAATGTTCATCGATCAGAAAATGATATTGTCGTTCAGGCACTTTTGCCTCCAACGATATGAGGTAAATTCTATGATAAAGAAGGTCATTTTTTAGACCTACGCAAAGAGAGCATTCCATTGATGTGCTATTTTTTTTACCATCCACTAGCATGTAAGTTTTTTAGTGTACGTCTTCGATGTGGATGGAGATGTATATAATAATTCATTGATTTGTATTTATATATATTTATATATAAATTTGAATATTTATTTACACATATTAACTTGTATATATTTTATTTACTTATATATATATATTTATTAACTTATAGATACATTTATTACTGTTTATTAACATATACTAGTATTTATTTGCATGGACTGAGTTTATTAACTTATATATATATATATTTTGATGTTTATTTACTTATTTTTTATTTACTATTTTTATTGACTTGCATATATTTTTGTTACCGATTATTATTTACTAGTACTAAATTTTATTGACATCTATATACATTTACCGACATTTATTTACTAGTATTGGCTATTATTGAATAATTTTTCCGGTGAAAGTCACCATAAATCACCTAACGGCGACGTCAATCATTTTTCCGATTTAATGAATTTTCAAACAATTTTAAAAGCTATCTACGATTATTGATTTTTATTTACATACCTGAATAAATATATCAAGAGGGACAGTTTAAAATATTTTAATTTTGTTGGCCAATATTATCAAAAATACCATTTCCCTAATTTTCTAAACTTATACGCTATATATTTGCTAATTTATTTCTTAGAAAGTGCTATTTCACTTAATGTCTCTAATAAATAAATTATAAAGCACACCTCTTTCTCCAATGATGTCTAGCCATCATAAATCCATGTCAAAATTAATCGCAAATTTCTGTCATCAAAATCAGTTTCCCTTTTTAATGGAATTAGAGAAAGGTAAAGTTTGTCTTCATTAATTATAAAAGCACAACATATACAGAGCCTATAAAGCTAAGGTAAATTATATGATAAATACTTAAGTTTGTAATATTTATAAGTTACTCCTATTAGCCCCCTCAAGTTGGAGAGTAAATAGAATGAACTCCCAGCTTGGACTTGAATAATTGAAAGGAACTCAGTGGATAGGGTTTTGTAAAGAAATCTGTTGTTTGATTGGCAGATGAAACATGCATCAACTTCAGCATCCCTTGTTGAATTTTCTCTCTCACAACATGACAATCAATTTCTAAATGCTTGATTTTTTCATGATAGACGGGATTATAAGCAATGTGCTGAGCAGATTTATTGTCACAGAATAACAAAGTAGGCAAACGAGGAGTGATTTCCAGATCTTGTAGAAGATAAACTAACTATTGAAGTTCACAAGTTGTGGTAGCCATAGCTCTGTATTCTGCTTCAGAAGAACTTCTTGAAACTGTGTTTTATTTCTTGGTTTTCCATGATATCAAAGAAGAACCAAGGACCACACCAAAACTAGTAAGTGATCTCCTTGTTGTAGGACATGTTGCCCAATCAGAATCTGAAAAAGCTTGAAGAGAAAAAGTAGTATCTGCTGCATAAAAAAGACCTTGACCAACAGTGCCTTTTATGTACCTCAAAACTCTATGTGCTGCAGTCATAAGTTGGGGGTGATAGACTATCTAAATATTGAGCTAGTTGTTGAACAGAATATGATAGATCTAGCCTGGTGAGATATAATAATTTTCTCTCCAACTTTCTATATTCAGTCTTATTCTTAAGAATCACAGAATCAGAAGTTAGAACATGTAGCTTAACAATTATTGGAGTAGCAAACAGGTTTGCATTCGAGGAAATTATACTCCTTTAAGAGATCTAGAGCATATTTTCTTTGACAAATATTGATACGTTTACAGTTCTAGCTACTTCAAAACCAAGAAAGTACTTAAGTGGACCTAAATCATTTATCTTGAACTTGTCATGAAGAAAGGTTTTGACAGAATTAATAGTATTCAAATCATTACTAGCTAGCACCACATCATCAACATAGACTAGCAAAGCAATGAAAGAATTACCATTATGCTTAATGAAAAGAGAGCAATCAGCATAAGCTTGAAAAAACCTTGAGAGAGGAGTGATTGTGTTAGCTTTGCATTCCACTGCCTGCTTGCCTGTTTAAGTTCATAAAGAGTTTTATTCAATTTGCACACTAATGGACCACTAGATGTAGAAATAGTTGATACATCTAGGCCTTGTGGAAGAGTCATGTAGACTTCTTCATCCAAATCTCCATGCAAGAAGGCATTATTGATGTCCAATTGATGTAAATGCCATTATTTAGTTGTTGCCATTGCTAAAAGAGTTTTGATGGTCGTAATCTTAGCAACATGATTGAAAGTATTCATGTAATCCACTCCTTTCTGTTGAGTATATTCCTTGGCAACAAGTCTTGCCTTATATCTTTTTAGAGTACCATCATTGTGATACTGAACTTTATAAACCCACTTGCAACCAATGGGTATTTTTTTCAGGAGGTAAAGGCACAACTGTCCAAGTATTGGTTTTATCAAGTGCTGCTAATTCAGCTTGCATTGCTTCCTTCCATTGAGGATGCTTAGATGCTTAATGATATGTTTTTGGTTCAGGAATAGATTCAATGGTAGAAATGTATGAATGATGAGAAGAAGAAATATTATGTAAAGAATATGATGATGTTAAAGAATGAGGTGATGAAAAAGATTTTGAAATTTGTAACAATGAAAATCTGTTAGTTGTGAAGGAGGTTTCCTTTTTCTGCTTGATTTTCTAATTAATGGTGTTGAACTTGAAGATTTTGAAGATGAAGCAAGATTGGAATTAGTAGGCTTTGAAGTAAGAAAAACACACTCTAAAGAAGATGATGGATGATGTTATGAAGGACAAAAAAGGAAACTCATTTTCAAAGAAAGTAACATGCCTTGATATTGAAAAACTATTGGTCTGTAAATTATATAAAAAGTACCATTTTGTACCTTGTTTGAATCCTAAAAATACACATTTATCAGCTCTAGGTTGGAACTTGGTTCTATTTTGATGCAAAGTAGATGCAAAACACAGACATCCAAACACCTTTAAATGCTTGAAAATAGGAGTCTTGAAAATAGGAGTCGAATTATATAGTTTTTGATAAGGTGTAGAATTTGCTAAAACTAGAGTTGGCATTCTATTTATTAAATAAACAGCATGAAAAACACATTCTTCCCAAAAACTAATAGAAACATGCTCTTCCTCACTATTCATTTTCTAATTGAAATATGAGGCATTATAGAAAAATGTGTATCTGCAGAGAAAGAAAGAAAGATTTTAGGAAGAACTCAAGTCGAAATACCATAAGAGCAATTTAAATGTATTCTACATTAGAAAACGTAAAAGTGTCAATTGTTTATATTGTGGAGGGTGCTATGGTTAGAACGAGGCCAAGCTGCCTGCTGTAACATATCAGCCTCTAAGAAATCTCTATTCTGCATGGACGGAAAATGACGTCAACTGCATCTACTGTCACAAATAAATTAATTAACTGTTACCCAAGCAATGAAAGATCCTCTCTGGCGCAAACTATGGATGCTGAATTTAATGCTTTGTTACAATTAATTAGGCCAAAACCATTCTTGCACCCTCAAACTATACATATTTTTTACATCAAGCCCCTCAATTAACTAATGACAGCATAAAGCCCTTGAACTTACGGCGTGTAATACACGCAGCCCTTATTTAATAGGAGTGACGGAGAGTGTA
>CATIWJ010013811.1:0-13368 GCA_949640765.1 Croton laevigatus | reverse complement strand
TTTTTTCTTTTTCATAAAGTATTATTATTATTATTATTATTATTCTAATCAATTTCCACATATTTCATACTCCACATAATATTCAATTATTGTTATTTCAAATCCAAATAAAATATTTACTATTATTATTTCTTTTTAGTTCTTTAATTTAATTTCACTTCGGTGAGTTGCCGTTATCGACATGAATAAAATACTCGATTTGATATTCCTCGATAATATCCGCTTTTCAAAGCTTATTTAAATAATTTATTAAAAATACATTTTAAGGCTTACTCTCAATTTGGGTGTCCTGTATTTTAAATTTCGAAAATTCGGATGTTACATTTACAATATTTGTTTTGGTTGTGGCTATTTTTGCCATATGAAATAGAATTGCCCTAAAACTCAAGCTATTGACATAGAAAATGTGGGAGGTCACGACAATATTCATGAGGTGTCGAAGAAAGTGCAAGAAGAAGTTTTGAAAGCTAACTTTGGCGGTTAAATGGTGACTCCGGTCAGGCACCAACAGTAGATTATGGTTGCGTCAAAATCGAACTCTAAAGGATCATGTGCTATGTGCGGAATCTAAGGAGATCGATCGAGATTTTATGTACTTTCAAATTTGAACCAGGAGGATATGGATAGGGACATGGTTCATTCCCATGCAACTTCTACTGAGGTCCATCAATCTAAGGCGAGTAAAGTTATTGGTGTTCAGGGAAAATGAGTGGCTCAATTCTCTTATAGGTTGCCTCCACATAAGCAAGTAAGGCTTTCAGAATTAATAGGCCTAGCTTAACTTCTAAATCTCCTACGGTATCTATAAGCTCCCTAAAATGTTGTTTAAATTTTAATAGCAAGGAGTAAAAAAAAATAGAGAATTATCATTCACCTCGATATAAATAGCAATGCCAAAACAATGAATCTACTTCAAAAAAATACATTATAGTAACTCTTTTCTTTAGCCCAATTGAGAGCTTCCCTTAGAGCTATTACTTCTGTAAATGTTAGACTTTAGAAGACTAGTAACCACTTTTTGTCAAGCAAACAATACCATACCCACAGTATCACGAACCACCCAGTTTGTGCCTACCTTATCATCGACTATAGAAATTGATCCATTGCTATTACACTTAAAAAAAACCTATAACTGGAGTATAGCATCCATTGTTACTTTGTGATTTTTAAGGCTACTGTTGTTAGAAATTTTACAACTTAAGCATATTCTCAGATAGAAATGTAATGAGTTGTCTTTTTGTATCACTATCTAAATAGATTTATCAACATTATGTCATAAACAATCATTCTAGTACATCCAAATGGACTACATTAGTGCATAGGCCCGTTGGATATAGTTTACCTCTTTAACTTGAAAGATAATTCAAAATTCAGTTATTCCAAATTATAAAAAATCTCTAAAGCATGTGGTAAAATATGTAGCCAACATTTTATCATAAAATCATATCATATGAAAATATACAGTAACAGAGTCTCTTAAAGTGGTCCACACAGCATAAAAACATCTATCTCAATGCCACGAATGATTAACAATGCTTTAATGCGAGAAATGCATTACCCTCATGCCGTATAAGATTATGTGCACTCAATGATAACAAAGTTTCTAATAACTGACACCAGAAACTCTACATATCAAGACTAATAAATGGGGCAGGAGAAGAAGTTAGATGGCAACAAGCACTTCGAATCGTATAATTCCTTTTTTTATCATAAAGCCATACCCACCCATATGATTATTGCCTTTTGTGAATAGAAATTAACAATATTTTTTAGCAGTCAATAGGATCAAATAGCTTAAAAATAAGTTTCACATTCCATGATAAGCTTAAATATGTCAAGGGAGAATTAATGTATAATATATCATAATCTAATGAAGGATCATAATTCATCATGGGTGATTTTAAATAAGAAATCTAAGGATCTTCCCATATTTTGGCATAGCACCAATACCAATCTTTCTCACACTCCAATTTCAATAGTGGGATATGTCACATCAAAAAATTCGATTAACGGAAAAATTGACAGAGTAGTAAGGACCAAACTAATTTTTTTTAAAGAAAAAAGGGGGGGACAAAAAAAATTAGTCAAATTGGGACTTAATTAAACTTGAAATGGAGATAGGAAGACAAAATGGTGAAAAGGATTAATGAGGGAAAACATGCAGAACTTTTAGAAGCTGGTGCAAGGTGGCATTGTGCATGTGATTTCGGTGGCAAAGCTGTGAAGGTTTAGGAAGCAAAACAGGACACAGTTCATTTCTCCCTCCTGCTAAACCGAAATCACAAGTAATTCTTTCTACATTCTGGAAAATATCTTATATGGGTAAACTGGAAATCTTTGCTAGAGTGAGTATTGAAAAGCATTCTAAATGTACTGAAGGAGGCATATGAAGAGAAAAAGGAGCAGAATGGGAATTTGACTGAGGCAGTGCGTGAGAAAGAAAAAAAGAAGAAAATTTGAATTGGTATTTTCCAATCCCTCTATCAAACTCAGAATCTGAGGCTAGAAAACAAACCTTGGGACTGTTCTAAACAAGTTTAACTCAAGAAATAGCTCGAACCACCGCCGGAAGGCTAAGATCCGGCCGGATTACCCATCGAATAATTGGATAAGCCTAGAGACTCCAAAGAATTTTCTGAGAGCTCTGGTAATTAGCCACCTATTCTAAGATCGAAAAAGGACCGGTGAAGTCGAGGGAAGAAGTTTGGTGCTCTACTCACTGCCTGAGGTCACCAGAATAGCTATGGGACCAACGCGAGTAAACGGGTCAGGGGTGTTACAGGATCGTTCCCCAAATACTTCATCAAATATAACTCAATCATTGGCCTTTGTTTGTATTGAAAAGAGAAAATTGTCAAAAATATCAAGTTTTAAAAACCTTTGCTACCAATGCTTTCAATTAAGAAATCAATCACCAACTTTTTCTCTAATAAGAGCAAAATTAAGTTATTTAACATTTCGACACATTATCCATAAACAATTTCTCCCACCACCTCCCCCAAATCCCTTATTTGTTATCCTAACATTTACCTTACCCAAAGCCATTTCTAAAATGATGAAGTTTAGAGACTATATCCAAGGGAAGGTGAAAAATACATATAATAAAGTTCTAAATAGATTGAACCATAAATAGCAGTAAATAAGCAAAAAAACTAATAAATCTACTTACCTCTTCAGTTTCATTTTGGATTTTTGTCATTTTAACTTATGCAACAATTGTCATTTAGCTTTCAAAGTGCCTTTACCCCATTCCCATAGGACTTTACTACGATCGGCCAATCTTTCCAATGGAGATAAATAATTATCACTAATCCACTTGGACTTTATGAGTTGCTTAAATTTGGTTTTAGTAACTAGAGATTAAAAAATTGAAATATGCTACAAAATTGTTGTCATTCCAACTACTTAAATGGAGAGTAATTGGAGTATGAGATAAAGTTGTGGAGAGTGAGTTAGTTACCTAAGTTATCAAAAATAATTTCACACATGCTTGAGAAATGAAGGCTTTGTCTAACTTTTCCTCTACTCAGCCATCCATTCTTTGAGGCATCAAGTGAACTTATAATTGTTCATCACCAAATCAAATAAATCACTTGACTATACTGCAAATCAAAAGCTATCAAAAAGATTAAATGGATAAGGCACTCCCTCATTATTTCTGCAAATTGATTAGGAGATTATTGAAATAGCCCATGCAATACTACAAAATCTCAATTTTTTGACTCAAATGAGTAAAAAATCTTTATGATTCACTTCTTATAGTATTACAGTTTTGCTAGCCATAGAATCCAATGAATTGTCATGGAACTTTATTAGAGATTGAGACCATAACATTGATATGAAATTTAGAAAAACTTAATTGCTGGCTTGAATTGGATTCTTTGCACAAGAAAGCAAGCCCACCACTAAGCTGTGCTTTCCATTATAAAACATCCAACAATAACTTATAAACAATTGTTGGCATTATTTATGAGTAAATGATAAAAAAACTACATTTTAATAAAGTTAAATATAAATATGAATAATATTGTTACGATGAGGTTTTTGAAAATAAATGAGAGTACAATATTTTTTACCTAGTCAACCTATTTAGAAAAATTTACAAAAACCTTTATAAGTTTTATTCATATCTATATTTTTCTCCTTGTCTTTTTTTAGCGAACAAAAACATCCATGCTTTTCAATTTCGTTGGACAAAAATATCCTTCTACTTATTTTTTCTGTTAAAATAACGATAGAATAATCAAAATATAATTTTTATGAGCCCTTTTAAAAAAATTGAAGAACTAAGGGACTAGTTTTGAAATTTTCATCTCTTTTAACCATCCAACAACAGAAGCACACACCCAATAGGATTTAGCTTCAAAAATTCTACCCAAATAGAACAAAAAAAAAAAGACCTTTCAATTTCATCAACAAAAGAGAAGAATTTCATATAATTGAAATTTGGTCAATACATAGTAAATAGTTAAGAATTCCTCACATGAACTGGATTGCTCCCCTTTGATCAAGTTAATGGGTACATACTCATAATACAGGTCTGTAAAAGGACATTGAAATTGAAAAACAACATCTTCTTAAAAGTATAAATAATCAAGAGCAATTAGTAAGAAAGAATAGAGAGCAATTCTGACTCGGAAAGAGCAAAAGCTCCTCCATTAGGAATACAACTTAAGAGAGTAACCGTAATTTTTTATTGAAAATAATAACCTGACCTGAATATGCTTTGAGACTGATTTTGGAATGCTGTTGGTTCGAAATCGGAAATTGATTTTGGAGTGCTGATTCTATCGTGATTTCCATTGATTTTAGAGAAATCGGAAGTTATTTTTTTTACTGGTAGTGAAAAAAATAACGGAACTTAAAGATATTGTGAATCGGCGACGGCTTATGTGATGGTGATAATGGAGAGATGGAAGAAGGAATAAAGAAGTGTTTTTTTTTTTTTTCAAACAGAAAAGAAGAAGTCATTTGTAGTTTGCGGCGGAGATAGGTTGAAGAAGATGGAATAGGTTGAAGAAGATGTAAATTTCAAAATTAGTCCCTTATTTCTTTATTTTTTTAAAAAGATTCATAAAAATTACGTTTTGATCATTTTACCGTTATTTTAACGAAAAAAATAGACAAAAGGGTATTTTTGTTTAACAGAATTGAAATATAGGGATATTTTTATCTGCTAAAAAGAAAGACACAAGGAAGAAAATATAGATATGGATAAAATCTAGGGAGGTTTTTGTGAATTTCCCACATATTTATGCTTATAAGCATAAATTATATTAGATAAATTGCTTCTTACTTTCAAACTGCTTGTAAAAGGTTTGATAAGTATGTCAACAAACTGCTTATAATTTAAAAACAACTTATAAGGAGTTTGGCCAACTTATAAGTATTGGTAACAACCTTAATAGAGACTAAAAAGGGTTCTACTAGGGTTGTAAATGAGACGACTCGAGTCAAATATTGAAAAACCTCAAGCTCAACTCGTTTAATTTTTTAGCCGATCTTGATTGAGCTTTTATCGAGCTGAGTTTCAAGTTGCTTGTGAATGACTCTTTTTTTTTTAAATCCCATATGAAAGAAAGAAATGTATTATAAATGAGTAGTTAGATATAAATTATTATTTAAGTATTAATTAATTATTTTTTTATTAACCACAAGGTGTCCTAAACCAGTTCTAACTATGAATAACACTTTTAAGTCATAGTCACACCTAGACTAATCATCGTTTAAGCCATGTATGTCCCTTTATGGAGACAAATCTTTGGACCCAAATTTTAAATGGCATGTATATAAGAGAGTTTAGATCCATAACCTCACTTAAACTAAGAAAGTCTTTTACCAACTTACATACACCTTGGATTCAAAATATTAATTAATTAATTTATTATTATTATGTCGTAAGAAAGTATGAAATTTACATTCAAAGGTATACATGTTCCAGGGAAAAATAAAATTAAACCGCTATTAATGAACTTAAAATTTTAATTGGGTAAATTGCAACAAAAATACCTGAACTTTAGGGGGTCTTTCTTGACGGTACCTAAACTTCAAATTCTTTCTTAAAAATAGCTGAACTTCGAATGAATTTGCAAAGAAATAGATTTTGCCCGTTCCCAAGTTGCCAGCCAGTTGCTTTGCATATGTGGCGCTGACATGGCATTAAAAACTCCTTCATGTTAGCTTGTTTCTTGCCCTCTCTCTTGCCCCTCTGCCCCAAACTGCCCGCACAATATTTGATGGTTTCATATATCTTTTTCCCTCTTTCCTGCTTCCTTCAATAGTTTCATGAATCACCGCATATGTTTCCTGAGCTAGAGCTGCGGTTAACTCCATCAAATACAAAAAAAAAAAGAAGAAGAGTTTAGTAGTTGACCATGAAACTTGAATATTCATGTTCTTCCATTGCATATTTAAAGTTATTAAAATTTATGGATTAAAAGAACTTTTTCCAGAGAAAAGAAACCATGTCTTTAGCTTTTAATCAATTAATCAATTTCACATAAAGAATATTGCGAACTTGGTCTATCTATCTATTTGATTAGTCGTCTCTTGTCAAAGTGGTAATATATATATAAATCATAATTCAATTAACCAATAGGTAGAGAAAATCTGACCTGATGTCTTCACAGTGGAATTAATATTATGACGGTGATTCAAATTTGAAACATACCTAAATGCGGACCGTTAAATTGATGGTTCCTTTTTTTTACATAAGATTCGCAGGAGTAAACTCATGCTTTGTCGGACGTCCATTCTCCACCGACGAACCAACCTGCCAAATCTGATTCACTTTGTCCAAACTCGACAATTTCACCGACGCAAATATTACAAGATTGCCACTAGAATCATATTCTCCACTCACATCCCACGCATCAAACACCAATTTGGATACCTTCGTAAGATTACTGAAGGAAACTATGTCAAATTTCTTCGCCACAATGGAAGAGCCGCTAGATTTCCATCCGAGAAAAGCCTGAGCTTCGGCCATGCCGGTTCCGTTGAGATTTAACACTAGGCGACCCATCCGCCAGACATGGCCGGAGCGACCTTGAAAGCGACTGAAAGAGAGGAATTAGTGGAATTATAGGTGTAATGCAAGTGAGCATCGAGGGTTGGTAGGTCACTGCAGCGATTAAATGTTTTGTTGGCAATGAATTTATCCGGGGTACAGTTTTAACAAAGTGTAGGTGAGATTAGCAAAACCAGAAATATAGAAAGAAACAGAGAAGAGGAAGAGGAAGAAGAAGAAGAGGACGCCATTGTTAAAAGTAAACAAAAGCTTTATTGAGGAAGAAAACAGAATCGAAAATCAGAAGAATAAATAAAAAAAACTATTACAACCTGAGCAATTTTTGCCTCGCCATCAGCCTCCGCAAGACTTGCCGTCATCATATTAAGCACCGATCTACTATTTCTGACCTTCTCACAACTTAGTCCAAACAGAAATTATTGTGCGGGCAAACTATTGAAGGAAGAAGATATATGAAACTATCAAATATTGTGCGGGCAGTTTGGGGCAGAGGGGTAAGAGAGAGGGCAAGAAACAAGCTGACATGAAGGAGTTTTTAATGTCATATCAGCGCCACGTGTGTAAGGCAACCAGCTGGCAACTTGAGAACGGGCAAAATCTGTTTCTTTGCAAATTCATTCGAAGTTCAGCTATTTTTAAGAAAGAATTTGAAGTTTAGGTACCATCAAGAAAGACCCCTTGAAGTTCAGGTATTTTCGTTGTAATTTACCCATTTTAATTCGAATTAGGTTTGTTAAACAAACTTTGTTTAATTATGGAAGCGGTTCATTTAGATTTGAATCGGTTTTAAACCGGGCTGAGCTAGCTAAGGAGCGCTTTGGCTTAGCTCTAGATCGCCCGATCCAGTCTAACACCAAACAAATCGCAACAAACAAACCGTAACTGCCAACGAAAACAAACCTACGATCGTCGTGTTCTTCCTCCGACTCCCTCTACAGAGTACAAACCCTAGTTACGTTTCCAGCCAATTACAATTACAAAATATAACAGTGAAATAGGAATCTGTATGATTATTATCAATCTAGAGTTGTACTATGCTACCAATGTCAGTCGATGCGCATAAGAAATCAAATGGAACTGGAAATGGCGTCGCATTACCAACGAAGCTTAGGTCGAGTCCTAGCACCGATCACAAACCGGACAGCTACGAAGACCTACAATCAGACTTCAGTCCTCTTCTCTTCAGCTCGCTGGAGCGATACTTGCCTCCTTCCGTGCTAAACTCGTCCCGTGACACTAAAATTCAGTTCCTTAAGGACATCCTCGTTCGCTACTCTCCTGAGGGTGAACGGACTCGAGTATGTATTCACTTTATCATGCTTGCTCAAGTATTTCTATACCTGCGCTACGCATACATGCATTTGCTTGCAGTTATGTTGTATGCATTTGTTGTGTTTATACTGTGTTATAATTTGTATAACTTAGAGCGATCGGATGGAAGGGGAATGCGATTTCTGAGGAATTTGGTTTCTTGAGAGAGTTTCAATCTCAGTATATATGAATTCTATGAAATTCTAGCTTTCTCCCCATCTTTGTCTTGTACATATTACTTCTGATAAATTTTCACCAATTGAGGATACGTAAGTAAGCTAAAATCTGGGTTCAAGTTAGGCATTCATTCTAAAAAATTTATTTCTTTTCTGAAAATTTTTCTGATGAACTCCAAATCATGAGAGAACATATATATAGTGCTATCAGTGTGAATTCTTGTTGGAGTGGACTAGAATCTGTTACATTTGACCCATACTATTTGAAATTTATGTATAGTCTGTACCCCTGAGTGATATATTTTTGGGGTCCATTTGGAATGATCGAGTATTTGAATCTGATATCATTTGATTTTTCTATGATTTTTTTTTTAAACTCAAAATTACCCCAATTTGTTTTATCTGTTCTCTCATAAACTCTGTAGCTTTTTCTCAACAATTTTTTTTTTCTCATTCAATATTAAATGCAAGTTATAGTTTAGACATGGCATCCCTACATTCCTAGTTTGTTATTCGAATCAATTACTGATCCTCCTATATTACCATTATTTTATTGAAACATAATATAATAAATGCTTTCCTTCCTGATTGGTCAATTGTGTTCCAAACTGGTAGGTGCTAAAACATAGAGAATACAGGCAGAAGATTATGTCAAATTATCAGGTAAATACCATGGTAAAGGATTGAGGTAGGAGGTCTCAATATGAGAATTTTTTTTCTTCAGGTTTTTCTCATGATTGTAGTTTTGAGACTGGTATTCTGATATTTGTCATAACTGTGTTAGAAAGACTTGTTTTCTTTAGACCTGTAAGTTTTAGAGTTGTATGCAAATGCCATGTTGATTGCATATGTACTTTTCTGTTAAGGCATCTTTAATATGGTGCATGTGTGCATGTTGCACTCTTAGGAACCTTCTCTGATTATGTCATTTTCAATTTTTTTCCTTCCTACAATGTCTACGTTTTAACCTTTAATAATTTAGATTATGCAAAGTGTGCTTTATTTTTTTTAAGTTGCTCATTTACTATTTAACTTGGGTAACTTTTCAGTGACTGGGATGCGACTGCAGAATAATAAAAGAGAATGAAAATATTTGGCCCGTTTATTCTCTTAAATATACTAATTCAAAAAACTCTTGCTCCTCAATCACATCAATAAGAAGATTGGATGTGAAAAATCAATTATATATGGGTAATAGGTACAAAGTGCCATTAGAATATGTGAGAGTGCTAAGGATTGGTAGAGAAATATGAGAATCTTGTAAAAAAAATTTGAAATGCGAAAGCACCAATGTTACTCAGAGTCTTTCGTTGCATTGCTTCCAATGAGGAAAAATTTCGGATGCCCCTCATATGTACATTTGATTTCACTCTTCATACATATCTTTATGCCTTTATACTTTGAAAGGCTTGGTTAAACTTACATGGCTGATATGTTCTGTACAATCATCATTTCCTTTAATGTACATATGATATAGATGAAAAGTGGAAAGTGAAGAATTACTTTCTGTCAATGTTAAACTAAATCATGTGTTGCAGTCTGTATAATATTTGGATTGATATTCTGTAAGTTATAGCATATCGGTTTGTTAACTGTTTTGCTTCTTCTCAATTTTCATTGTGGCTATTTTCTCCTTTTTGCAGCCTCTACATCGGGAATTGTATACGATGCATGCTACAAACTTCTTTGTACCCTCATTTCTCAAAGCAATCAATGAAAATACAGAACAGAGTTTTAGAAATATATTGGTTGAACCCAGACCAGGAATATTTGTATTTGACATGCTTCAGCCAGATTTCTGTGAGATGCTGATGTCAGAGGTATCATCGCATTCTTATTATCTGCAGTACCATTTTGCTTGTATTTTGGTTTACACACTTTCTTATTCTGATTGCTTAGGTAGAAAACTTTGAAAGATGGGTGCACGACACAAAATTCAGAATAATGCGCCCAAACACAATGAACAAGTATGGTGCTGTTCTTGATGATTTTGGCCTAGACAACATGCTTAACAAATTGATGGACCAATATATAAGTCCAATGTCTAAAGGTAATATATCTTCGTTCAGCTAGAAATTTGAAAAGCGCATAACGACTTTTCATATTTTTTGAAGTAGCTTAAATTTTACAGTTGTTTTCTCTGTAGTTTTCTTCCCTGAGGTTGGTGGTTCAACTCTAGATTCACATCATGGCTTTGTTGTTGAATATGGAGCAGACAGGGATGTTGAGCTTGGTAGGTGCTTGCTTAAATGTTCTTTCTAGAGGTATTTTCTGCAAATTATAATTTCATATAGAAGATATTATGTACAGTCAATCTCTTATCTTCTACTAATGAGTGGAAATTTCTGAAGTTTTCAAATTCTCTTTAACTTCCTTTTAAGTTCAGTTCTTTCATTCATAGAGTTTTGCATTATTATGTGTTTTTGTTTTCTAAGTTTTACATCAAGAATGGCATGTGACTTGGTTCTGTATGGATGTTGCTGTTATTTGTTTACTTATGACAATTCTATTTTATAGATTTTGATTATAGCTATTAGTTTTTTCCCTTTCCATTATCAGTGTGAGGTATAATGCTTCCACCCCACATTTTTTAAATACAAGTCATAAAAATTTTTGTTATATCTTAATAGACCTTTCGTTATAGGTTTCCATGTGGATGATTCAGAAGTCACCTTGAATGTCTGCTTGGGTAAGCAATTTTATGGTGGAGAATTGTTCTTCCGTGGTGTACGATGCGATAAACACATGAACTCTGAAACCCAACCAGAGGTAATGCTAAATTTGTTTATTAATACTTAAGAGTGCTGCAAGTTTACTTAATGCTATGGGTTAAATTTAATTTATTCATGATGGTGTGATCCTATCTCAAATAACTTCTTATTGTTCTTGCTTTTATCTTTTTCTTGCATATTATGTGGCAATTCTTTTGACACCTGTGCTTAAACTAAAAAATTGCATCAAGATGTTGAATGGTGCTTTTCATTCAAACTAAAAGATAAAATATGTAACTATGGTTATCGGGAAGACTAATATTTCCCTATGCAAAAGTAATGGAATGATTGGGTGACCTACAATGTATTTTTCCGTGCAATATTTTTTTGATAAAAAGACCTTGTTGATCAGTGAACAATCATTTGAAGTAAATTAATACTTGTTTGCTTAGCATTTATTCATAATATCTGTAGGAAATTTTTGATTATGTCCATGTTCCGGGGCGTGCTCTTCTTCATCGTGGTCGCCATCGGCACGGAGCTAGAGCAACAACTTCTGGGCATCGGTGCAACTTAATTTTGTGGTGCAGAAGGTATCTTTCTCTGTAATCCCCTCACCTGCAAGAGAGGTTTTAGCATTCTGCCTTTTCTGGAATGCAATCCATTTTAGTTCATCATATTAGGCTTTTAATGTTGCATGGAAATTAAACTAGTTCAATCATTCAGGTTATTTTGAGGTTTTAGTTTGGGGCCTGGTTTCCTCTTAATGGTCTTTCTGGAATGACACCAACTACTCTGGTAATTAAAAGATACTGTGAAAGTTGACAGTCCAATGATCCAGATTTTGGGTAGTGACAGTTTCTTTTGTATTTTAGTAGCAAATGAAGAAAGAACATATTGTATATCGCAGCTGGACATAAAATGCTTGAACATGAATATGGATTCTGTTTCTTAGTATATTGATAGCTGTCAATAAATACTGAGTGGTAACTACAATGATTTCAGCTCAGTCTTCCGAGAGCTGAAAAAATATCAGAA
This sequence comes from Croton laevigatus, assembly GCA_949640765.1. Taxonomy (NCBI): domain Eukaryota; kingdom Viridiplantae; phylum Streptophyta; class Magnoliopsida; order Malpighiales; family Euphorbiaceae; genus Croton; species Croton laevigatus. The sequence continues at coordinate 1,102 of CATIWJ010013811.1, read as the reverse complement.
GGATTTTTCTAATTGGTGCGGAGAATGCCGGCGTGAGAAAAGAGACAAACAGCGCCACTCAATTAACATGACAAAACTGGTATGTCACCTTTCAAAGTTAAGACTGAAAACCAGTGATGGTTAAGAGCTAAAGTAATTGGTTTTTTGTTTTTTTCCAGGAATTACTGAAGAGGGATGGTATATCTGCATCTTGAGTTTCACTTGTAAAGCAGTGATGTGGTCAGAACAGGCAATGTTTCTTTTCTAGGCTTTGAATGGAAATATTTTTGTGCATTGCTTCATTTGCAAGTCTGAAGACTTTCCTCTGTCAATTGCGGTGATCCTTTAACGTGTAAAAAAAGACTTAAAACTTGTTGCTTGTAAATAATGGGTATGTTATGAGTCTGATTTTCGTCCATCTTATTGTTATTATTATTATTAATTTGTTGTTAATCATTTGAATGCTTAATTTATGAATAACATGCTCTTCCACGAAATCATCACAACTTTAGAGACGTACAACTTGCATTTTCATTTTTGAAAGGACAACTTACATTTTCTTAAATGTAAAATTAGAATCCTTAACTACATTTTTTTTGTTGTGTCCATTTATTTTTACATTGTAAAGGTAGTAAGTAATGCCTTTTATTGCCTATGGAAAATTGTACTTTTGGTTGCCCAATTTTGCAACTTTTTGGTTTTGGATGCTGAACGGACAAAGAAAAGAAAATCACATGCACGTGCGGTTGAATTTTAAAAAATTGATAAATAAATTTAGTTAAATGAATTTTAAAATTGAATTGAATTTTAAAAATCACATACCTCTGATTTTTGCTGGAAACGTCGGATTAAAGGATCAACAAGTGGTGGTAAAGCGGCTCGGAGCGCTACTGTTGGTGGCGACGTTAGCGACGTGGTTTCACCTTTGAATCTGTCGATCTATTCGAGCTCAAGTGAAGATCTGCCCGAAAACAAGTCTATAAGTTCTGGCGGGAAACCACATGACCTACCCTGAGTGGATATATAAAATGTTGACCGTTCGATTGAAATGCTTGCCTATGGTTCCAATGTGTCTTGTATCATTAGCTTCTACAGTTGAATCGCCTTGACTTCCATCTTTTTT
>CATIWJ010013802.1:0-19850 GCA_949640765.1 Croton laevigatus | reverse complement strand
AGTGAAAAACAACATTCAAGACTAAATATGGGTTGTATGAATGGCTTGTTATGCCATTTGGTCTTACTAATGCACCTAGTACATTTATGAGATTAATGAACCATGTTTTGCGTGAGTACTTGGGTAAATTTGTTGTTGTTTACTTTGATGATATTCTGATTTACTCTAAGTGTTTGGATAATCATGTTATGCATGTACGTGCTGTCTTATACATTCTTAGGTGAGAAAAGTTGTCTGCTAACCTCAAGAAGTGTAGTTTTTGCATGGATAAGGTTAATTTTCTTGGATTTGTGGTGTCTAGTCAAAGTATTAAGGTTGATGAAGAAAAGGTGAAAGCTATTAAAGACTGGCCGAGACCTAAGAATGCTAGTGAGGTAAAGAGCTTTTCATGGGCTTGCTAGTTTCTATAGAAGGTTCATTTTAGCACTATAGTTGCACCTTTGAATGAGTTAGTTAAGAAAAATGTTGAATTTATTTGGACTGGTGCATAAGAGCATGCATTTAATGAACTTAAGGATAAGTTATGTACTGCATCTTTGCTTGCTTTACCTAACTTCAATAAAACTTTTGAAATTGAATGTGATGCTAGTGGTGTAGGAATTGGAGCTGTTTTGATGCAGGATCAAAGGCCCCTAATGTATTTTAGTGAAAAGTTAAGTGGGGCAGTATTGAAGTATCCAACATATGATAAGGAGTTATATGCTCGAGCTTTGCATACTTGACAGCTATGTTTGTGGCCTAAAGAGTTTGTGATACACACTGACCATGAAAGTTTAAAGCATTTGAAGGGTCAAGATAAATTGAGCCGTAGGCATGCCAAATGGGTGGAATTCATAGAAATATTCACATATGTGATCAAATATAAGCATGGTAAAGAGAATGTGGTTGCTGATTCCTTGTCAAGAAGGTATGTTTTGCTTAATTCTCTTAGTGCCAAATTATTGGGTTTTAAGCATATTAAGGAGTTATATCCTAATGATGATGATTTTTGATGTGAATCAAGGAATGGTCAAGGATCCTTTGGTGCTTCCTCAAGGTCCATTGACACGAAGCAAAGCTAACAGGTTTCAAGCAAGTTTAGGAATGCATATTCAAGAGCAAGTGAGCAAAGAATTGACCAAAATTGCAGCTGAGAAGGTTAGAGTGAAGCTGGAACTTCAACCAAGGATTATCATGATGCGGAGTGCAAGTTTTGAGGCTTAAAATGCTATTTTACAAGTGTTGATGACTTTGGGCATGTGTCTAAAAAGGTTGGACGTGATTAGCTATTTTTTGGACGTATTTTGGTGGTCCCCTCCATAATTAGATAGTTAGGACCACATGGGTTGTTTAGTTGTTATTTTGTTTTCCTTAAGAGATAAGTTTTCTTATTTTCCTTATTAAAATACGATTTAGGGCTTCACTATATAAGGGCCTTTAATATGATATTTTTGTAACAACTTTCAGAATTTTAATACAAATTTATTCGTCAAGAATATTCAATTGCTTTTCTTAGATTTAGGGTGGATTCTCTAATTTTTCGATTGTATCACGAATTCAGATCTATTTATCAACTTCGTTGTGGCGTTCTTCTGATTTCGGTCCTTCAAATCCTTCGATTATTAGCGTTCTTGCTTCTTTAAGCAACGGGTGTTATAGGGGGTGGATTTATTTCGTTGTTGGAGTTCAATAACAGACTGGGTGCCATAGGTTCTACGTCAATTTTGGTGACATATATGTATCTTGTGGTAATGGGGCTAATTTGAATGATTTTTATTTGTTTGATGGTTTCTTGTTTAAGAAAAGCAGATTGTATATTCCTAAGTGTTCTATGAGAGAATTGTTAGTTAAGGAAGCATATGAAGGAGGCTTAATGGGTCATTTTGGGGTAAATAAGACCCATGACATGCTGATAAAACGTTTCTTTTAGCCTGGTATGAAACATGATGTGCATAAGGTTTGTGAGCATTACATAACCTGTAGGGAGGCTAAGTCTAGATTGAAACTGCATGGTTTATATACACCATTAACCTGTTCTTAATGAACCGTGGACTGATTTGTCTATGAATTTTGTGCTTGGATTGCCTAAAATTAGGAAGGGTCATGATAGTGTCTTTGTTGTGGTTGATAGATTTAGTAAAATAGCTCATTTTATACCATGTCATAAAACTGATGATGCTAAATTGATTGCTGATTTGTTATTAAAAAAAGTTGTGCATTTGCATGGCATATCTAAGAGCATTGTTAGTGATAGAGATGTTAAATTTCTGAGTCATTTTTGGCGGGTTTTATGGGGAAAGTTAGGGATTAAGCTTTTGCTCTCAACTGCTTGTCATCCTCAAACTAATGGACAAACTGAAGTAGTTAATCAGACTTTGATTACTTTGCTTAGGGCAATTATAGAAAAAAATATTAGGTTGTGGGAGGATTGTTTACCATTTGTGGAGTTTGCTTATAATAGGTCTGTTCATAGCACTACTAATTGTTCTCCATTTGAAATTGTTTATGGTTTTAATCCACTTACTCCTATTGATTTATTACCATTGCCACCTGACAAGTTTGTGAGTGTTAAAGCTAATTCGAAGGCAGATTTGATGAAGAAATTGCATAAGTGGGTTAAGGAAAGGATTGAAAAATAAAATGCTAAAGTAGCTTTACGAGTGAATAAAGGAAGGAAACCTTTTTCAACCTGGTGATTGGGTTTGGGTACATTTTCGTAAAGGTTTCCACACCAAAGGAAGTCCAAGTTGAATCTAAGAGGAGATGGACCTTTTCAAGTACTTGAAAGGATTAATGACAATACATACAAAATGGATTTACTAGGTGAGTACAATGTAAGTGCTTTATTTAATGTGGCTGATTTGAGTCCTTTTGATGTAGGTGATGCTTTAGATTCGAGGATGAATCCTTTTGAGGAGAGGGGAATGTTATGGAACAACCTACACACCATGACCATGACTAAGGGAGCAAGGGTGAAATTGTCAATCCAATTGTTCTACCTCGAGGATCTATCACAAGATCAAGAGCGAAGAAAATTCAACAAGGCTTAATTAGTCATCTACAAGATTTGGTGAATTTAGCTTCTAATGGGTTGCAAGGAATCCAAAGCTTGGAGGCAAAACCAAAAGTTATTTACAACTAAGTTCAAGTCCAACTTCACAATGGGCTTATTTAATGGGCTTGCTTAAGTTTGTTTTAGTTTTAGCCTTATTATTAGAGTAAAATTAGTTTTATTACTTTCTTAATGGGTTGTCCAAACTTGTTTAAGTTAAAGCCCATAAGTTGAATATGTTTCCTTTAAGGATTAGGATTTTAGGTCATGTAAAGGCTATATAAATGCCTAAAAACTAGCTTACATTTAGATTTGCTTGATATTACAACCAAAACAACGTTTTGGCTTTCATCTTTGTGTTCTTGAGTAGAATACATGCTTAAGGAACATTCAAGTAGACTGATCATCTTCTTGCGGAGTGTTTCGAATCTGGGATTTGGAAGCAAGTTCTTCTTTATTGTAGATCTTTGATCACCTTCCTAAGTAATCTGAATTTTAGCCTTTTCTTAGGGGTTGAGACTAAATTGCTATTGGGATTTTCAAGTTAATGTTGTGGGGTCCGTAATATTCAAATGGGTTCTCAGGCTTATTCTTGGAGGTTCCGTATCAACAGGTTTGCTTAAGGAGCTCCATGGAGAAGAGCAAATATGTAATAGATAATGGAAGCTCAAGGCACATGAGTGGTGAAAAGAAGTTTTTCACCAAGTTGGATCCATTGGATGGTGGACACATCACCTTTAGTTGGCATTGGCAAGGTTGGTAAGGATACTCAACTTGATCATGTCTTGTTAGTTAGAGGGCTCAAACACAATCTTTTGAGTGTTAGCCAAATTTATAACATGGGTTGTAGAGTTACATTTGACTCTACACAATGCATTGTCACAAAAATATATGACAACTCAATTGTATTGGTTGGGCAAATGATAGAGAATATTTATATGATTAATTTAAATTTTACTACTAATGAGAAAGGTTCTTGTTTAGCATAGAAGGTTGGGCCATGCTAGTATGGACACCTTGGAGTATCTAAAGAAGGAGTTGGTGGATGACTTGCCCTAAATCAAATTCCAAAAGGACAAGGTGTGCAAAGCTTGTCAAATGGAAAAACAACATCAATCCTCTTTCAAGTCCAAGAAGCAAGTAAATACAGTTAAGCCTCTTAAACTTATTCACATTGATTTGGTTGGACCTAATAGGGTTGCTAACTTAGGAGGTAGGCATTATGCATTTGTACTTATGGATGATTACTCTAAGTTTACATAGGTTGTTTTCTTAGCTCATAAAAATGATGCTTTTGATGCTTTCAAATCTTTTGTAAAACGTATTTCAAAACAAAAAGGTTATGACATTTCATCTATTAGGAGTGACCATAGGGAAGAATTTCAAAATGAGCTTTTTGAATCTTTTTGCGATAAACATGGCATCACACATACCTTTTCATTCCCTGGGCTCAACAAAATGGTGTTGTTGAAAGAAGGAATAGAACCTTTGTCGAAATGACACGTATCATGTTAAATGAGTATGATCTACCAAAATATTTTTAGGTGAAAGCTTTTAGCACCGTATGTTATATCATTAATCATGTTTACAAAAAAGAACTATTTTAAACAAAACACCTTATGAGTTTTGGAAAAACAAAAAGCCCGATGTATCTCATCTTAGAGTATTCGATTACAAATGCTACACATTAAACACCAAGGATAATCTTGGGAAATTTTCATCCAAATCGGATGAAGGCATATTTTTAGGCTATGCCTTCAATAGCAAGTCTTATAGAGTATTCAACAAAAGAAGTATGATAGTTGAAAAGTCTATGCATGTTGTATTTGATGAAACTAATCCACTTGATCTAGAGAAATGCATCTCTTTTGACTTTGTAGTTGAAATCGAAAAGCTCTCTCTAAATGAAGACCATCCTCAAACCTCACATCAACAACTTGATCCAAGTGAGGATAAAGGAAAAGAAGTGGTTGATGTTAAGGGGGAGAGCCTAGCAATGTGGAGCAAGAAGCAAACAATTACATAAACAAGGATTTGCCTAAGGATTGGCAATTCAAGAAGGATCATCCTAAGGAGCTTATCATTGGTGAGGTATCTAAGAGTGTAAGTACACACTCTAAACTTAACTCTTTCAATCATTTAGTGTTTATATCTCAAATTGAGCCTAAGACCATTGAGGAGGACTTAGGTGATGAAAATTGGACCATTGCTATGCAAGAGAAACTTAATCAATTTGAGAGGAATAAGGTTTGGAAACTAGTTCCAAGACCTTCTAGTCGCTCTATTGTTGGTACCAAGTGGGTTTTTAGAAACAAACTTAATGAGCAAGGTGTCATTACAAGAAACAAGGCTAGGCTAGTAGCTAAAAGCTATAGTCAAGAAGAGGACATTGATTTTGATGAAACATTCTCCCCCGTTGCTAGACTTGAAGCCATTAGGATTTTGCTTGTATTTGCATGTCATATGGATTTCAAACTTTTTCAGATGGATGTCAAAAGTGCCTTTTTAAATAGCTTTATTGAGGAAGAAGTATATGTTGAACAACCTCCGGGTTTTGAACACCACCAATTTCCCAATCATGTTTTCAAACTTGAGAAAGCTCTTTATGGTCTTAAACAAGCTCCTAGAGCTTGGTATGAAAGACTTAGTTCATTTTTTATTCAAAATGGTTTTAAAAAAGACAAAGTTGACACCACACTCTTCATACATAAACATGGTAGTGACTTGCTTGTTGTGCAAATATATGTTGATAATATTATCTTTGGTGCTACTAACGAATTTTTTGTGTGAGAAGTTTAGTAAGCAAATGACTAGTGAGTTTGAAATGAGCCTTATGGGTGAACTCAAGTTCTTCCTAGGATTGCAAATAAAGCAAACCAAAGATGGAATCTTCATCAACCAAGCAAAATACACTAAGTAATTACTCAAGAAGTTTGGGATGGAAGGCTCCAAAAGTGCAAAGACTCCAATGAGCACCACCACCAAGTTGGATAAAGATGACTCGGGTACTCCAATAAGTGAAAAGCTTTATCGAGGTATGATCGGTTCTTTCCTTTATTTAACCGCATCAAGGCCCGACATAATGTTTAGTGTATGTTTGTGTGCACGGTTTCAAGCATGTCCTAAAGAGTCTCATTTGCATGCCGTAAAAAGAATTTTAAAATATCTATGTGGCACATTGCATTTAGGTTTATGGTATCCAAGAAATACATGCATCAATCTAGTTGGCTATTCCGATGCGGATTATGCCAGTAGTCTTTTAGATAGAAAAAGTACCTCCAGAACATGCCATCTCCTAGGTGAATGCTTGGTCTCTTGGTTTAGCAAGAAACAAGCATCCGTTACTCTATCTACCGCGGAAGCGGAGTATATAGCAGCCGGTGCTTGTTGTGCTCAAATCTTATGGATTAAGCAACAATTGCATGTCTTTGGAATAGAACAAAACCAAATCCCCATTAAGTGTGATAACACTAGTGCCATTAACATTTCTAAAAATCCCATTAATCATTCTAGAACTAAGCATATAGATATTAGGCATCATTTCATTAGAGACCATGTGCAAAATCATGACATTGCGTTGGAGTTTATGGAGACGGATGATCAACTAGCTGATATCTTCACCAAACCATTGAATGAAGAAAAAGTGAATTCAATCATTCTTAGACTTCGAATGATCAACGGTACGTCAATCTAACACTAAAACTTTTTTAAATTCTTAAGATATGTGCATGATCATACTTAAGAAATGTCATAAATATGCCACTTAAATAAAAAATTATTGTGCTAAGTTGAGTTAAAATCCCTCTACTTGTTTTCAATTTTTGACCTCAAAAAACTGCTGGTAATGTCGCGAACGCGATACAAAGCGCGCTCGCGACAACCACGTCAATTCAGCATCTTTGTTTTCGAGTCTGTTTTCATCACGTGTGAACATTTGCTTCGCGCATGTGTTCCTTCTTATGTTTTTTAAAATACTGAAAAATCATGTTTTTGTCGCGACCGCGACTACTATCGCGCGCGCGACATAAACACTCTTTACCGTTGTACTTTTTCAAATTTCAAAGTAGTCAACGGCTGTAATTAATTCAGTTTTTAACGGTTTTCTTGTAGCCGTTGATTCTTGTAGAGAGGTCGCGAGCGCGACATACCGCGCGTGCGCGACACTCTGTAGAATTTATAGTCGCGACTTCCCAAAGCATCTAAATCGACTTAAATTATTTTAATTCGTTTCCAACGGCTTCTTTCATCAATTCTCTCTATAAAAACAGTGTTTTAGGGTTAATTAATACACTCCTACACATCTCTTATCAAATCTCTTAAAATTTTCAAGCTTTTCTCTCATTCTTCAAAGATTTTCATCTCTCTCTCAAAGTTTATCAACTATGGCTCCAAGAGTTAAGAGACCAGAACCAATTCCTGCTCTTCTACCCAACTTTGCTCCTAACCATCTCAATCCTACCCTCTACAAAAATTTTGAAGGTCAAATGAGGAAGAAATTTCTTGGTATTAGATCACTTGATTTTGATACCCTTTCCACTCTTGGGGTTAGGGATCAAGTTAATATGCTTTTGGCAAGAGCCCATCTTTAAACCGTCTCTTCCATCACCATGAGGGGCTACAAGTGTTTAACTAGTGAGTTCATAGCTTCTCTAAGGGCACTTTTGAAGCGGATGAGGAACATCGCCCTACCATCCTTTCCTCCATCTCCTTTTCCTTGTTTAGTGAGACCTATACTTTTTCTCATGAGGAGATTTTTGAAATGTTCGATCTTTCAAGGGGAAATCTCACCTTTTTTCATGAAATTCCTATGGAAGAAGTGGCTTAAACCTCTCAAGCCATATCGGCCGATCCTACCCATGACTCTAAAAACTCCAAGGCCTCATCTCTCAACTCTCTCCCTCTTTGGCTTCTTCATCAAACAATCTCAAATTCTATTCTAGCCAAGAAGGGAACAAACAAAATATCTCAAAAGGACTTCTTCTTGCTTCATTGTGCTCATAATGCCATTCCTTATTGTGGAGCAACCGTTCTCATTGAACATTTCTTTGAGATTCAAAAAAATTCCAAAGTAAGTCTAAATGTCTCTTCCCTTGTTACTTTCATTACTTCAAGGATGACCAACTTAGAAACGCCTCCTCAAAGAGACTATATTCAAAGAGATACTGTCATCCATCATAATAAGAAGTTCACAATTACCTATCTCACTGACAATGCTAGGATAATTGAAAAGGAGACCTATGCCTACAAAAGAAATCGACCCTTATTTATTGGTGCTCCTAGACCTCCTCCTTCTCCTCAAGTTCCTAGGCGATCCAAAAGACCTAGGACCACAACTGAATTTTCTTCATCATCCTCCATCATTCTCTTCACAAAAAAGGACAAGAAGCTCCTCAAAACTGCTGTCAAGATGTTGAAAAAGCTCCTTGCTCAAGCCAGCCCCTATTGTTCCTCGGCATCATCTTCGTCTAGTGATGATTTCCATGATGATGATGATGACGATGACTCTCCTCCATCCGATCAATTTATTGTTCGCCCTTCTATTCCTCGTGACAAAGGAAAAGAAGTTATGATTCAAAATTGACTATTCTATTTTAGTTCTTTAGTTTTATGTTTTTTTTAAAGTTTTTTTTCTTTATGTAATTTTCCTTTTCCTTAATAAAATTTAGTGTGTTTTCTTTTGATATATTACTTCACTTCTTTGATATTTTTGCCAAAAGGGGGAGAAATAATGAGTTGTTGATTAAAATTTTGCAATTGATCAAAATTGTTAACAATAATACATAAGTTGAGGGGGAGTTTAATTCAATCTTAGCCAAATAACAAATGAACATTTAACATCTGAAAATAATCACTTGCATGTTTATTTATCATCACAACTCAAGTTATTTGTCAAAAAATAAAAAAGGGGGAGATTGTTGTGCTTAGAGTTCCAAAATCCCTTGTTTTGGAACTCTAAGCACAACAATTCTTGCTTTAGTTTTATCTAAATTTGACAACAAACTGAAGAAGGAGCAGAAGCATATATCCGCATGTCAGTTTCCTCTTTTCAAATTCAAGATAATCTTTAAAAATTGCTTGGGAAATTTCAAATATTTTCTGAATTCTAGCATTTAGCAGTGAATCGATGATGTTAATTTGTTATTGTTGTATGAAAATTTTGCTTTTATTTTGAAGCTTTTCTTTTTCAGTTTTCGGTGGTGATTGACTTGTCTTATGGGTTTTTTCATAAATTGCTTATTGTACTATTTTTTCTTCTATTCTAGTAAAATATGAGTCTGGTGAAAACTACAATGCTTTGAAATTTGTTTAGATGATGGCTCTGTTACTTTTATCAAATTTGTTTCAATGATGCCTTCATCTATGAACTTCTATGGGAGCTTTTCATCCCTTAGGCTGGGAAATAGGTCTCATGATATTTAGGCAAAAGTTTAAATCATGTTGGTATTTCTATTTATTGCTAATCTTGTTCATGTACACACATATGTGATTCTACTAAACCAACAAATTTGCATATATATCATGTAAATATCCTAACTTATGATTATTGATTAGTAGTCCTTTCTTGTAGTGTTGTTTGTGGTCTGAATTTTAATTTTATTTTTTTAACTCAAAAAATTTATTTGCTTATCACAAATATTCTTCCTACTTGGTGTGAATTAATCCCTAATCCTGCTAATTTGAATTATCAATTATGTAGTGAGCTTATTTTATTTGTTTTGAAGCTAAATTTTGATCAAAACATACTTGCTAATACCAAAAATTTAAACAGGTGGCAGTGTATTTGTCTTTCAGGTAGGGCCAGTTATGGGCCGTACAATTTGACCCATCGCCCAGGGCCTCCAAATTTTAACTTTTTTTTTTTAAAAAATAACAATAAATATATGCTTTAGGAATTGAACCTTGAACATAATGTTAGTTTTAACAAGTATCTTCCACTAAGCCATTCTTAGAATATATGTTTTTTATTCATTACAATAATACATATCTTAATTTCCCTGAGATCCAACACCCAATTTTGATACTTCTCACAGGGTCTCTCAAATTTGTGAGACGGCCCTACTTTTAGGTTATTGAGTATGAAATTCGCTGAAATTGGATGGATTTAGTTCCTTAGTTATTTTAAGTTAGAATTTCTTTTATTATCATTTGTTTTCCCAAGGCTATCAAGTTTTTTGTATACCAAAAATTTTCATGTTCAAAGCAGTGATGGAAGTAAAAATATCATTGTTTTCTGGCTTTAGAAAGCCCGTTAGGTAAGGTAAACATGCTCATTAGCAAGTTTCTGTTTGGATGGAGGAATAAGGAGGAGAAAGAACTGTTAGATTGAGGGAGTACGAGTTGCTTACTTAGAGCATCTCCAATGCAAAAGTGTATTGTTTTAATCCACTTGCCATGTCAGAAAATTAGAAAGAAATCGTTTTAATGCAAATGTCTATTTTATAGTCAAGTTGATGTGTTAATAGACATTATGTAGCAAACTCTCCAGAAATAGAAGGTCTGCTAGACAATGTCCAAATTAATACTGTTACGTGATTAGTTTCATATTAAATGTGGGCTCAAAAAAGAAGAGAAAACATAGGATAGAAGATATTGCATTGGAAAGAATTTTTTTATTATGAATCTCTATAAATAAACGTTTAGCCACATAACCGTCCATAGCTTCCATTTTATGTGACACATCAGCTACAATCCACATTAGCATTAGAGATGCTCTTATATATATGTCTTTCTTATCTTTTCACCTTCTTTTCCATATCAATGGATGAATTGTCGACACTACACAAAATAATTGGACTTTGCATTTTGATTTGAATTTATTGTTGAAGAGTAAAGAATGGTTACTGAAGCTTTTAGTGATTTTGCTACTTAATTTCGTCAAGTGATTTAATATGCAGTTATAGATTCTAATGTATAATATGCAGTGGATTAGGATAGTTAATTTTGATTTGTTAGACATGTTTGAGTAATTTATTTTTATTGAAATAGGTCTTATACCTTGTGATGTAGCAACATGCTTTAGGCCTTCATATTTATATCCTTGCAATTTATGTGGCAATAGTTGCTTTCAAGTCTGCATTTAGTACAAGCGGTAGATTATGGAGTCCGCATCGTAGTAGGCTTAAGCTTAATATAGTGGAAGCATTGATGTGTGCTTGAAATTGGTTATGGATGGAGTTGAAAGATAATAAACAACATTTCTTAATATTTTTCTTCTAATTTAAGTTTGATGTACACTTTTTATTATATGTTACTAAATAAATATTTCATATATGCTTTATTTTAGGTTCTTCAAATTCTCCGGAAGGTTCAACATTTGAGACAATTCTTGACGATATTGATGTTAATTATCATTAAGTTGTGGAAGAAATTGTACTGTCTTTTTTTATTTGAACGAACCTTGTTATGTTGATTGCAGTTTATTTATGTTTATTGTATTAACAAATTTAAAACATCACTAATTTTATTATTATTATTATTATTATTATTATGTATGTTTATTTTTAGAGATAATACATGAAAAATATTTAAGTTAGGATTATTTTTACTTTTAAAAAGTATGATATTCAAATAAAAAATTTACGGATTATCCGATCTGTCCCGTGATCCAAAAAATTTAACCCGCTGTGGAGCGGAGCATGGGACGGCACAAAATATCAGTGAGCGGAACCCGTCCCATTTGACCCTACTTCCTGTTCCTTTATTTTTATAACAACTCTAAAATAATTCTCCATTTATACACTTATATATTGTAAATAGAAAATTTAAAAAATTTGGAAATACTAACTTATCTTATCGTTTAACCAGCATTAGCATCAGTTCAAGATTATAGGCTTAATCTTTATAGTGGATCATTCACAATCACAATTAATAGTCCGGTAATTATGGATACTCCAGCATTTAAATTGGATCTACATGTATTTACACCGCCTACCACATTTGCTAGATCTTTTAGAATTTTTTTTTTTGGATATATATATATATTAGATTTAAACCATTTAAAATAATTTGAATGATTTATTTTTAGTTATTTGGAAAAATTGGAAAATGTCATGTTTAGATATTTTTAATTAAATTTATAAAACTTTGATGAATTAGCAAAACATATTATATTTGATAAAAAAATAAAAATTTTAATTTAAAACAACCCACAAGTATATAAAATAATCCACAGTTTCAACATACTCTTATATATATATATTTTTTTTAACAATAACATACTCTTATATTATTGTCAACAGAAAAATCACAAGTAATAATTTAAAAAAATGGACCCCAGTGACTTACAGTTGTGACAAGTTTGACCAAATAATATATACATGTACACAAAATTTGTTATATATATATATATATATATATATATGTATATATATATATATAGAAATTAAAATTACCCCGTCCCATAAAAAAGTCCAATTTAGTTTTATTTTTATCCCACAAAAGTGTTACTTCTGTATAAAATTTCCTATTTTGTTCTTTTAATTTTAAATAATAGTTATCAACTAATATAATCAAATAAGAATATTTTAGCAAATTACACTAAATTTTTTCATAAAAAACATGTTATTGTTATTTCTCAAAAAGGAAAACATGACACTCTTTTTTGGAATAGAGTTAATATAAATATATTGTTCGTTTTAATATCATATATTAAAGTTTGTTTTAAAATTCTTATATTTTGTATTACCGGCATATTGTATTGGGTATATATACGTATGTTCATAATGTAAATCAAAAATTAAAACTAGACATTTATTAAAAAAATTATATATGTATTTTTTTATTATAATTTGATGTAGTATCTAAATTTCTAAATCTTATTTCAATTACCAAAGAAATCACATTATAAAAAAGAAAGTCACAATTGTTTTATGAACCTTTTTGTGTTTCATATGGGTATAGTAGGGATTTGATTGGCTTGCTGAGCAAAAAGTTAGAGGAGATTCATTGGGTCGTTTATTTTGCATGAGAAATCCACAAAAAAGGAATATACAGAAGTATTAATTAGGCAAAGCAAAAAGGGAAGAAGATGATCATGAAATCCATCAAAGATTCATTGATTTAACAACGACCCATTCAACTGTATTTCGATTCTGCAATGTCAACGTACATTAAATACGGAAGATTCCAAGAGAATCATATTCCAAAAACGACACTATAGAACTTTATTTTATTTCATTTTTTAAATAAAAATACACTGAACATTATATAATTATGCATGAATGTAATTAATTTTTTTCTTTTTTGAAAATTTAGGTAGCTAAATAATCTTCATAGTTGAGATCAGTGATAGCGGCATGAACGTAATTAATTATTGTCTCTTGAATTTGGATATTTTAGAAATTGACTTTTTTTTTTAAGATATATAAAATAAAATAAAGATAACTTAAAAAAACAAAATAAAAATGGATATTTTGTTTTAATATTGTGTGCCAATTTTGTTTTTGAAGAGCCAGAAATATGAATATATGATCTGGAAACAGCAATAAAACAAGTTGCAAGAGCTAAGTAGAACCGAATTTAGATGCATCATCCTTATAATAATTTAACAGCAATACAATAGCAACTTGTCCAATTTGTTAATTTTTCAAGTTTCAACCTCATCAACACCCAACCACTTCTGCAACTTAAGCTCATCTAATTAATTATTAATACTATCACTTCACCTTCAGATCTTATTTTTATTCTTTACTGTAAAAAATTTTAAAACTATTTTCATAACCATTTCATAGCTATTTAATATTAATCGTGGATAGCCACAAATAACCGTTTAGATTTTTTTTAAAAAAATTGTTTTCTTATGTATCACTACAAATATATGTTAAAAGTTAGCATAATAAAATAAACCAATATTTTTAAAACAAAAATAATTATAACATTATAGTAACTAAAAATTCTAAAATAAAACAAGTACATTACATTGATATTAAAATATAAAATAAGTTATTCTGAAAAATCATAAAATGGACATTTCACAAAGCTAGCTACTCTAATCTAACGATCATAAGCACATTAATAGTCAGAATCATTCTCATGAACAAGAATATTATTTAGTTTTGACAAACAAAATTATTATTTAACTCGATAGTTGAACAAGACTATAAAAAAATAAGTAAAATTTGTTTAGGTTATAATACAATTTTAGATTTTAATTTATAATGGAGAAAGAGAGGCAGCAGGTATTTTACAACTGTAGAAAGTAGCAGCACCAAATGTTATAACTTTCTAGGATCGACAAGAGCAACTGCAGCTAAGTCAGAAAATCATCAAAATCTGATTGTCTTTGCACCCCTTGTTTAGCTAGAGAATCTTCCAGACTATTGGCTGTGCGAGAAATCAATATATTTAAGGCTAAATAATGCTTGGTCAAATGTCTAGGCTTTCATTCCAAAGGAGGAGAAGCTGACTTCATTGCCCAGGTGATGGGGTTCATAATCAATGATGAACTTGTGATTCCGCCAATTAAGAATTCTGCGGCATTTTAGTCTTTATATTCAATGAGACAAAAAAAAAATGGCATTTTTTAAATATTAGAATTAAGAGCTCTCCCCATTACAATTTTAGATAACAAGTAACGTTTAAAAAAAAAAAAAGTTATATGTATCTTAATGGCTGCAGGTTGGATTTTAAGGATAACATCTTCGCGGATAACGGTTTTAATAGGTACCCACATGCTCAAATCGATAATTACCATAACAGTTAATTATTTATATTTCTATAACCATTCCATAGCTATTATATTAATCTATTAGTTATTAAGCAAGTTCGGCAATGCAGTTGCCAACAAAAACTCGTTTCAATCACATACCTAATTTCTAAACCCTTGTAACGTAAGAAATAGCAAGTTTAGGACACGCTAATATTAAAAAAAAATATATTTATAATTGCATTAATTTAATATAATATCACACTTAGTGATTTTAAATTAGATGAAAAATAATAAATATTCATCTAGAAAGTTATGGTGTCCATGGTTTAAAATTTAAACTACAGAATGTATATGATAGTTTGCTCATATTGATTGATTGCTTTTTATTAGCTAAAAGTTCATTAAATCACATGACTTTGTTAAAAAAAAATAAAAAAATAGTTCATTTAGATCACTTGTAAATTTGTTTATAAGCTTTTCTCATAAAAAAAAAAAATTAAAACAAGCTTTTCTCAAAAAAAAAAAAATATATACTATAAACAAGAACGTAGCTAAATAAAAATTCTTAATGCAATATTGTCTTTCTTTTCCAAAAATTTAAAATAAAAAATAAATAAAAACTGGATAAGAAGACATCACGTGCACATCTAAGAAATAAAAAATAAAGGAAAAAGAAAGGGAGGATAAATATAAATCACGTGACCTTGCGCCTACAAACAACTCAAATAAAATTGTAAAGCATTATATATATATAGATTTCATCTAATCTAATTTCCACCTTTAAAATTATTTTTAGGCACGCATCTACTGTTAATCCATTTAATTATCCTTTAAAAGATATCATACTATATTAGATTGTGCAGACGACTTTCGTGAGGCAGGACAATTGTCATCCCCTGCATAGACATCTACTAATTAAGTAGAAAAGTCTGTTAAAGGTTTTTTTTTTTTTTTAACAATCACTATTTGACATAATTAGACGAGGACCTTTTTATATAAGGCTCGGCCTTGGCGGCCTCAACTTGACATCCAGCAAATATGGATAACTATAACTACACATAATGGTACTTTCTCCAAATCCGAAGTCATTTCATGTCTTGGCCCATTGAGCCAGGAGTTGCTTTTCCAAAATTCCAAATCGTGGCCTTTTCGTACTTTACAACTGAAATATTTGGCAGGGCCATGTTCGCCGTAAATTTCAGAACATTCTAATCAAACGACGCTTCGGTGTCTCTAGCTAATTACTTCGCTACCATTGGTCTATTAAACATATTACCAAGGATATGCCGGTAACTAGGGGCATTTAAGATGCCTTGGGTCATACGCCCATTATCACTTATCACATTATCTCTTTTCACTAACAGATTTCATGGTCTGGGATTACATCACGAGTTTCTTACAACATAAAAAAGACCCACACATGAAAGCAAGCATTATCAAAGTGAAAGCGCCTACACCTCTTATCATAATCAATTAGAGCAGTGTTAATCACCAACGGCTTATAATCAGACCTAGGAACATCAACCACCGAACATACTACTTTAGAAAATCTCCTTGCCCAGTCCTCCGTAGCAAGTGCTCTATCCAACTTTTCAGAAACCAAATTACTCGACTCCTTGCCCTTCTCCCAAGTAAAAAATGATCACACAGATGGTACTTAAGCGAAATTACTATCATCCTTATAGCAAGTAAGCAGGTTGTGAAACCCCACCATCTTTTTCATCGCTACAATATATATCATTAAAATCACCGACACAAAGCCAAGGAAGAGAGCTTCTACAAGTTAAAACTCTAATAAGATTAGGGGTGTCAAACATGTCGTGTCGTATCGTGTCGGGTTCGTGTTCGTGTCAAGCAGGTTCGGGTTGAAAACCCCTTAACCCTAACCTGATCTGTTTAGATAAACAGGTCAGAAAGCTTAACCCTAACCTGATCTGTTTAATAAACAAGTCAAACAGGTCGACCTGATCTGTTTAAGTTTTTTTTTTAAAGATAAACGGGTTAAACATGTCAATCTGAAACTCATTTAACCTGCTAATTTCAGGTTGACCCTAACCCATGTAACCTGATTTCAATATTAAAGCTTAATTTTATATACTTTTTTTAACAAAACTAATTTTATATACATACAAGACATAAAATAATAATAATAATAATAATTATTATTATTATTATGAACAGTAAACATGTTACACAGGTCAACCTGCGGGTTGAGTTTTTCAACCTAAACCTAACCCATTAATTTTCAAGTCGGGTTCGTGTCGACCCATTTAATTAAACATGTTGAACATCTCAACCCTAACCCACTATTAACAGGTCGAATTCGTGTCGGGTTAACAGGTCGTGTCAGCTTTTGACACCCCTAAATAAGATTCTAAGAATGCCTCTGTGTCTAACCCTTTGAAAGCCATAATAGCTAGTAAAATGCCATTGGAGAACGTGTATTCCTGAAAGTTTCACCATGGAAAGGACAGCTGCGGTTTCGAAACAAGGGTAAGCTGAGTCCAAGGTATATTGGACCATACGAAATAATTGAACGTATTGGTCCAGTAGCCTATCGACTGAAGCTACCAGTGGAATTGGATTGAATACACAATGTCTTCCACGTATCAATGCTGAGACGATATCGTTCTGATTTGTCTCATATTCTCCCAGTTGTCGATATAGAAGTTGAACCGAACTTAGCCTACGAAAAGAAGCCAGTGCAGATCTTAGCTCATGAAGTTTGCAAGTTACGAAACAAAGAAATCCCATTAGTCAAAGTGCTTTGGAGGAACTATAAAGTAGAAGAGGCTACATGGGAAACCGAAGAAAAGATGCGTCGATTGTATCCGCATTTGTTCTGAACTTAGTCAACTTCGAGGACGAAGTTTGTAAAAAAGATAAGGAGAGTTGTCACGATCGAAATCCCGGGTTGGTAGGATTCACTGTGTAAACCGGAACACGTGTTAAATAATTAGTTGTATAAATTGTAAAATTAATAAATAGAATATGTTATTTTAATTAAATTTAGGACTAAATTGAAGAAAATAAAGACAAGAAGGACCAAATAGGAAATGGTGGAGCAGACAGAAGAAAGGATTGAAATGTAATTTTTAAGGGTATGAACGAATTGAAGCAAAAACTGCAGGGACCATAACGAAATTTTCATGCTAAGCTCACCGTAGCATCACGATTCCGTCAGGATTTGGCCGAAAATTCAACTGAGGATTGAAGAGAATTGAATGCTGAGAATTTTGGTACCAAAATCAACAGAAATCGTGCTGTGTAGCTCGAGAAATAGCTGAAAAACCAAACTCTTCGAAACCTCAAAATCAAAAATTGGGATCTTCAAAAAACGAGCGTAGAGCTTAAAACTAATTGCATAAATAGATTTCTGAGATCAAATAGAGTGGATTAGAGGTCTTATTTGCTTCGAACTATTGCCGGATGGGGTCGTTCCGGCCGAAATAAGCAAAAAGCTTTCGAGGCATTTTCCGGCCGATATACGCAGCGATCGACGGAGTTAAGACCACCTTTGGAACGGCCGTGAAGAAACAAAGCGATTGGGTGCTCGCTCATCGCTGGAGAACACCGAAATTGCCAGCCGCCATTGGAGCTTCGATTGAAGATCGGGCGTCGGGAGGAAGGAGGAGGTAAATTCTGCGCCGGTCCCTGTATTTTCGTTAATATTATGAAATGTACCCAGGAAGTTTGAGCCGCGTTTCAAACAGGTCCAGAAAATTATAAATTGACCCCTAAAGTGGCTTTGGCTGAGCAATTGGGTCCAACAGTTTATAAAATGACCCTTAGGCTTAATTTTAATTATATTTTGGCCCCAAAACTTACAATTGGACTCAATTAGACCCTCCAAAAATTACAAATTGACCCCAGAACTTATAAAATAGCTCAATTAAGCCCAACAGAAGTATAATTTGAATTAATTAGTTGAGTAAGAATATTTTAGGGTTTGAAATTAATTTATAGACTTACGAAAAATATTTAATTATTATTTATAGGACCCGAAACTGACGGAGAGCACAGAAATTGAGAAATTACGCGTAGGAAATCGAGGCGGACTGAATATCAAGTTTGGTACTATTTAGTACTTTAAACTGAATTTGATTTTCCATCATTATTTTAAGTATTTATTATTTTTAATTACTTTTTAGAATTAAATTGCTGGGTACTCGAATGTGTGTTCGAGTCGTAAAATATTTGTAAATGGCTTTGTTTCACTGACGCGGTAATTGCAGACGCAATGTACCAGCGCAGTAAGAGAAAAAAATGATATAATTTCATGGGAAATATTTATTGAGCATTTTAGAATAAAATGAATAGATTTATTTAAATCTCTGTATTGCAATAATTGGAAATGAAAATGCTATGTTAAAAATGAATGGAAAATTGTATTTAACTCTACTTGGTAAATTGGAGTCCTAGAGATAAGAGCATGTCGACATATGGGCAGATCCTGTACAGGAGATTGCTGTGAATTATGCTATTGAAATAATTGTATTGGCGTACAGTTTAGAGGGCTTATGCAATACTGAGAAAGAAATGCGTACAGTCTAGAGGGCTTACGCAACGCTGAAAAAAAGAATGAATTGGCGTATAGTCTAGAGGGCTTACGCAACGTATTGGCGTATAGTCTAGAGGGCTTGCGCAATACTGAGAAAAAAATGCATTAGCGTTATAGTCTAGAGGGCTATACGGAATGCAGCCCTTAATCTTATATCGGAATCCAGTATGATCAGTAGAGTAAAAATGTGTTATTACATTTATTATGCTCAGTGATTTAAGAAATACAGAATTTTTATAAATGCATTACTTTGTTAAATGACAATTGCTTTTTATGATTATATATAGTATAATTTTACGAAACGAAGTCGTCAACTGGTTTTAAACATAAATTGTACCCACTGAGCATGGAGTTGCTCAGCGAGTTATTTCTGTAACTCGCATGTTCGCCTATAGATGATGAGCCTGAGGAATTGCATATTACTGTTTATAAATTATACCCACTGAGCATGGAGTTGCTCAGCGAGTTATTTCTGTAATTCGCAGGTCCGCCTATAGATGATGAGCCTGAGGAATTGCAGATTCCTGGAGAGTTCCCAGAGGACATTTTGTTTGGAAGAAACTTCTGTCTTTTGTAGTATGGCATGTAACTGAACTAAATGTTATGTAAAA